>MU227771.1:2780492-2845029 GCA_018584345.1 Thuja plicata
ACTTAGTGACAACCTATGTATTGAAAATCCTCTAACAAGGTCACACTTAACAGTGTGTTTGTAACCTTTAACAGGGTTGGCTCCTAACAGGGCTCACTTCAGAAGAGTAAAAATTTGGGGTACCGGTCCCAGTGGTTTTTCTCTTCACAGGGTTTCCACGTTAAAATCCTTGTGTTATATGTGTATGATTTATTACTTTACTATTTTACATTCTGCATATGCATTTATGGATTGACTGATATACTTTTCATATTTACTAAGTATCGATAAATACAGTTTACTACTTATCGGTTATCAAGGAGAAACAGGACAGACAAGGTAAATCGACAGACAGTTATTTGTTTCAAATATTTCAAAGGCATGCATCTTATTGGGACTTGATAATTTGAGAAGTATTGATTGGTGGATTAAAGTTTAAAAAGGATAAATTTCTTGAGGCCATTGATTCACCCCCCCCCCCCCCCCCCCTCTCAGTTATTACTAACAGTTAAGTTGATCACCAAAATATAGAAAGATAATGCAAGACATTAAATCAGTTAATGGATTATATTGTCATTGATGTTAACTTGATATAATCTAATCAATTATAATCAAAGTGTCAAAGACTTCAGAGAATCAGAGAGATAAATATTATGCTTTCAGTAATGCATAAAAGACAAGTATTCACAAAGTGACTACAAACACCAACAGTTAGTGAAACCCAATGGACAGATATCATCGACAGTCAAGTCACAGTGATGCCTGAGAAAGCACACTGATGAGCATTACCAATGAGCAGAATCACAAGCATACTCGACAACTAGAAACATAATGTAAATAGACGGAGAAGCCCGAGGAGAACTAGAGTGTTGATCGACGCTATCAAAGAGTTAAACATCGAAAATAACTGGAGTTTAGAAATGAAAAAATATCTAGCTGACAGAGAAAAATATAGACTTAACTGGTAGTTATCATTGTTTTCATCGATAAGATAAGCCAGAGATAAGTAATGGATTTAAAGTTGTTTTGTCCAGTTGGCAAGAAGATTTGAGCTAGATAAAATAGGAGTTTTTCTTTAAATCTAATTGGTGAAGATTGTGGATCACACCAAGGTCAAGAAAATCAAGAACCTAACAACGGTGATATCATATCTATAAAGAGACAACTCAATTCATTACGAATTGGTGTGGGGAGTAAATAAAAAAGAGGATGTTGAAGAGAAACTTCATATAATGTTGATCAATCAAGCTGAGAAAAGAGCTAAAGTTTTTTGCAGACACCAAGCAACAAAGCACAGCATCACCGAGAAGAATCAAAGTGGAGTAAAGGTATAACAGAGATATATTGATCAAATTATTTTATGAGATTATAATAGATCTGAAAATATGCAAGTATAATTTGTATATGTGAACAAATCATACTGTTTCAGTTTAACCATTGATTCAAAAAGTCTCTTAACCGAGCAGGATTTAAAGATCCTTTCTATATTGAGATACATCCAAAGGAGTATCAAAAATTTTGATCATGAAGATAGCATGAGATTCCAGGTACCTATTGATAGTCCAAGTGAGTGTTTGATCAAGGAAGGTAGCATAGAGATGCCCGATATCAAGTGACAGACTAAAGTTTTAAATCCTCTAACAAGGTCACACCTAACAGTGTGTTTGTAACCTTTAACAGGGTTGGCTCTTCACTGAGCTCACTTCAGAAGTGTGAAAATTTTGGGTTACCGATCCCAAGTGGTTTTTCCCTTAATGGGGTTTCCACATTAAAAATCCATGTGTCAATGTTTCTATGAGTCATTACTTTAGTGTTTTATATTACACATAACTTAATTGGATTTATTGGTATACTCTAGATAATGTATTATCTTTCGATAAATTAACAGACTGCTTTTTGGTAAACATACAGTAGAAGGTTTTACAAAGCATTTCGAGCAGTAGTAATTTGATAAAATTATTTGGAGGAATTCATCTTATAGGACTGGAGATAACTAGAGGCTTAGTATTGTGGTACTAAGTTTTAAGGGTTGATTATTGGAATATTTTTGAGGCCACTGATTCCCCCCCCCCCCCCCCTCCTTAGTTATTACTAACAATTGGTATCAGAGCTTGTGTGCTTAGAAAGGGAGTTTAACAGCTCAAGCAAAAGATCACAAGATGAACAGACGAGATGTGCCCAAGTTGGTACATGCAAGTATAATTTGTATAATTTGTATAAGTTGGTACATGGGGGAGATTCTAATGTACTAAGAGCAAAGGTTGAAAGCCTAAGAGGGAGGTTTGATGACCTAAGGATGAAAGAAGGAGAAAACATCACTCAATATAGTTGAAGAATAAAAGAGGTGGTCAATGTTATCCGAGGAGTTGGAGGTACACTTGAAGAGGAGACAGTGGTAAGTAAAATCTTAAGAACCTTATTGCCTGTATATTCTATTAGAGATTCTTCTATTCAAGAAATGAGAGCAGTTGCAAACAATACAGTTACTCTAGATAGTTTGATTGGTAGAATGATATCATTTGAGATGAACAACTTTGATAATAGTGTCTTACCATCTATAGAATCTTCATTCAAATCTTCTCTAAAGATAAGTAACTCAAGTCATAGATATGCTGTTAGAAATTATAGTGATAGTGATAATGAGGATCAAGGACTTGATGAAAATGAAGCACTAATGGCAAGAAGATTGCAGAGAGGAAAATGCAGATACAAAGGTAAACTACCACTTGTATGTTTCAATTGTAAAGAAGTTGGACATTTTGCTGCAAGATGTCCAAACAGAAGAAAATATGACAGAGGAAATGACAAATCATATGAGAAGAAGTTTGATAGAAGTGATAATAGGGATTACCGAAGCAACCGACAATCTAAAAAGAGAGATACCTGAGACTACAAGGACAAAGGAAAGAAAGCTTGTTACCTAGCTGAAAATAGAGCTGATGACACTAACAATGAATTAGAAGAAGACATCAAGATGGTATTTGTAGCCATGAAAGATTATTTAGATGAAGATGAAGAAAGGTATGTAGAAACTGCACTCATAACTAATGTTAGTAAAAATGATGTTTGGGTCATAGATAGTGGCTGCACTCACCATATGACCGGTGATAAACAAAATTTTGAGACTTTTGAATACTATAATGGTGGTTCAGTAAGAATGGATAATGATACACCTTGTCCAGTTGAAGGTAAAGGAACTATAATGTTGAATAACTTGATTAAATGTGAAAATGCTTACTGGGTTAAAGGATTGAATTACAATTTGTTAAGTGTTTCTCAGTTGAACAATTCAGGTCATAGAGTAGCATTTGAAAATAAGAAGGCAAAGATCTTTAATGAATCGGGAAGGTTGATTGGTATCGGTGAGCATACAAAAGGTAACCTTTTTTATCTTGATGACACTAACACCACTTGTTTAATGGCTAGAAACGAAGACATATGGTTGTGGCACAAAAGATTATGTCTTGTAAACTTTGACAACATGATAAAGTTAAGCAACAAAAGGAATGTCAGAGGCTTACCGACAATGACTAAGCTCGATCATATCATGTGAAAGAATTGTTAAAAAGGTAAGATGACAAAGTCTAGTTTCAAGAGAAAAACCCATACATCTATTGCAATTCTAGAATTAGTCCATACAGATCTATTTGGACCTATGAGAACAAAGAGCTACTATGGAGATAGGTATTTTATTATTTTTGTTGATGATTTTTCTAGAATGATGACAGTTGTGTTTTTAAAAGATAAATTAGAAGCATTTAAGATGTTTAAATGGTATAAAGAAATGGTAGAAAAACAAAGTGAAAATAAATTGAAATGCTTAAGGTCATATAGAGGAGGGGAATTTACTTTAGAAGAATTCACTGACTATTGCAATGAGAATGGAATTAAAAGATAGGTTTCTACACCAAGGACACCACAGAAAAATGGAATTGTTGAAAGGAGAAACATATCAATTGTTGACTGTGCAAGAACATTGATGATTGAGAAAAGCATCACACAAACTTTCTGGAGGAAAGTTGTCAGTATTGTTGTCTACACATTGAACAAAGTACAATTGAAAAAGGACACAAAGAAGACACCATATGAGCTTTGGTATGGTCATACACCCAATGTAAGTTACTTCAAAATCTTTGGTAGTCAATGTTATATTTTGAAGGATGATAGAAATGGAAAACTTGACTGCAAATGTGATGAAGGTATCTTCCTAGGGTATTCAACCAAAAGCAAGGCTTATAAATGTCTTAACAAGTCATCTAACAAAATCATTGAGAGTGCAAATGTGAAAATAGATGAATTTGCAGAAAAGAATGATAAGGAAAGCAAAAAGGAACCAGAGGACTATAACAGGTTTGTTTATACATAACCTGACACTCTACCCGAGCAACAATGTGTCATTCCCGAGCATCAGAATATTGCACCTAGGCATCAGGCTGCAATTACCAATGATCAGGATAATCCTCAAGATGATGTTCCTAACAATAGAGATGAAATGAAGGTGAAGAAGATAATCAAAATGATGAACACATAGCTGAACCAAAAATTGTCAAGTATGTCAGAAGACATCATCCACAAAATCAAATCATAGGAGACAAAAAGGATAGAACAAGAACAAGAAGTAAGTCACTAAACACAAGATGTTTACTTTGTAATTTTGAGCCTAAATCTGTTTACAATGCACTTGAGAATAAAAAATGGGTCGGTGCTATGAATGAAGAGATAGAATAGATTGAGAAGAAAAATACATGGACACTAGTACTGAGACCAGATGACAAGAATGTCATCGGTACCAAATGGATATTCAGAAACAAGCTGAATGAGAATGGAGAAGTCACTAGAAACAAAGAAGGATTAGTATGCAAGGGATGTCCACAAGAAGAAGGTATTGACTATGGTGAAACCTTTGAACCCATTTCTAGACTAGAAGGAGTTAGAATCTTACTTTCTTATGCTTCATTTAAAGGATTCAAGGTATACCAAATGGATGTAAAATCTGCATTGCTAAATGGAATACTTGAAGAAGAGGTGTACATTGAACAACCAAAAGGGTTTGTTAATCCAGACAAGAAAAAAATGGTATGTAGACTACATAAAGTCTTGTATGGATTAAAACAAGCACTAAGAGCCTGGTATGAAAGACTTCACTCATATCTCATTAGCATAAAATTTGTTAGAACAAGTGAAAATAGCAATCTGTACTTAAAAGAAGATACCGATGGTAATATTCTGATTGCTGAAATTTCTGTTGATGATATCATTTTTGGGGGAAATTAATTGTTATGCAAATCCTTTGCTAATGAAATGAGCAAGGAATTTGAAATGTCTATGTTTGGGGAGATCAAATTATTTCTTGGTCTACAGATTCTTCAACAAGATGTAGGAGTTTACATCACTCAGTCCAAATACATCAAGGAAGTGTTGAAGATATTCAAGATGGAAGATTCCAAACCAGTTGGAACACCTATGGCTACTGGATACAAGCTGAAAAAAGAAGAAAAGAGAAATGAGGTAAAAAAAACCTTATATAGATCAATGATTGACAAACTAATGTATGTTGTTCATACCAGACCAGATATAGCACATGCAGTGGGGATGGTTGCAAGATTCTTTGTTAATCCCAAAGAATCACATATGACTATTGTCAAAAGAATTCTGAGATATTTGAAGAACATCGAGGACTATGGCTTATGGTACAAAAGAGAAGGAAAATTTGAGCTACAAGTCTATACAGATGTTGATTGGGCTGGAAACATTGATGACCGAAAGAGCACAACTAGAGGAGCATTCTTCATGGGTGGCAGACTTGTCACATGGATAAGCAAGAAACAAGGATGCATCTCTTAGTCTACTGCAGAAGAAGAGTATGTGGATGCTACTACAAATTTCTCCAATATTGAATGGATCAAACAATTGCTGGAAGGTATGAATATGAAGATTCTTGAACCAATAATTATCTACTGTGATAACACCAGTGCAATTAACATTTCTAAAAATCCAGTCATGCATGCTAAGACTAAGCATATTGCTATCAAGTATCACTATCTAAGAGAACAGGTGCAAGCAAAAGAAGTGACACTGGAATATGTTCAATCAAAGGAATAGTTAGCTGACATATTCACCAAACCATTACCGAAGGATACTTTTGAGTACCTAAGACAGAGACTAGGGGTCCAACCCTTGTCTATCGGTCAGTAAGCTGACTAAGAGGTTGCATGGGCCTATACCAAATCTAAAGATCAGTCATGTTGATGCAAACACTAAGATGGATAGCAACAGATACATCTGTACATAGCAAGGTACAAATCTACACCAAAAACCAAAGATATTGTAATGTTGATGGATAGGGAAATTCAAGGAATATATTATGTAAAGAGATGGAACATGATATAGATGATACAACAAGGAGAAGTATTGTGTTTTGGTATTGTTTTCAAAGGGATATTTTCTCATTATCATCAGACATTATCATCAAGTAGAGATTTGCTTTATCATACAAAGGGAGAGATGATCTCATTATCAAAAGGGAGAGATGATTCCATGATAATATAAAAGGGAGAGATATGATAAAGGGAGAGATTATATCATTATCCATGAAGAGAAGTTCCTGAGAATCAAAAGGAAGAAGTTAATCAATATTCTAAGGGAGAGAAATTGATTACATATGAAATATCCATCTAAAAGAGAGAAGTAACAAAGGGAGAGAGTTCAGACAAAGATAAAGAATGTTGTCAAAGGAAAAAGAGATTATCAAGAAGAAGAACAGTCAAGGAAGAGCACATATCAGAACAGAGACATTAGATGATACACCTATTCAGAAAAAGGGATTGACGATTGAAGACAACCACTCCGCATGAAACAAATCTAAGCTATTTTTTAGCTTACCGAGAGCTAGATATTTGTAATAGTTACATTAGGAAAGCTTGATGAAACTATATATTTCATATTGTATTAGTGATAGTATAGTATGATAATGTAGTATGTTTCCATCAATGCCAAAGGGAGAGATTGATGACATGTAATTGATTGAATGTTTGAAGATGTTAAGTTGATCACCAAAATGCAAAAAGATAATGCAAGACATTAAATCAGTTAATGGATTGTATTGTCATTGATATCATCTTGATATAATCTAATCAGTTATAATCAAAGTGTCAAAGATTTTAGAAAATCAGAGAGATAGATTATGCTTTCAGTAATGCATAAAAGACAAGTATTCACAAAGTGACTACAAACACCGACGATCAGTGAAACCCAAAGGACAAAGATCACCGATAGTCAAGTCACAGTGATGCCCGAGCAAGAACACCGACAAGCATTACTGATGACTAGAATCACAAGCATACCCAACGGCCAGAAACATAATGTAAACTGACAGAGAAGCCAGAGGATAATTGGAGTGTTGACCAATGCTATTAGAGAGTTAAACACTGAAAATAATTGGAGTTCAAAAATGATAAAATATCTAGCTGGTAGAGCTAAATATAGACTTAACTGGTATTTATCATTGTTTTCATTGACAAGATAAGCCAGAGATAAGTAATGGATTTAAAGTTGTTTTGTCTAGTTGGCAAGAAGATCTCAGCGAGATAAACTAGGATTTTTTCTTTAAATCTAATTGGCAAAGATTGTGGATCACACCAAGATTAAGAAAATCAAGAACCTAACAACGGTGATATCATGTCTATAAAGAGACAACTCAATTCATTATGAATTAGTGTGGGGAGTAAATAACAAAGAGGATGTTGAAGAGATACTGATGAAGAGTAACTTCATATAGTGTTGATTAATCGAACTGAGAAAAGAGCTAAAGTTTTCTGCGGACACCGAGCAACAGAGCACAACATCACCGAGTAGAATCAAAGTGGAGCAAAGGTATAACAAAGATCTATTGATTAGATTATTTTATGAGATTACAATAGATCTGAAAATATGCAAGTATAAGTTGTATACGTGAACAGATCATACTATTCAGTTTAACCATTAATTCAAAAATTCTCTTAACCGAGCGGGATTTAAAGATCCTTTCTATATTGAAATACATCCAAAGGAGTATCAAAAAGTTTGATCATGAAGATAGCATGAGATGCCATGTACCTATTGATAGGCCAAGTGAGTGTTTGATCAAGGAAGGTAGCATAAAGATGCCCGATATCAAGTGACAGACTAAACTTTTAAATCCTCTAACAAGGTCACACCTAACAGTGTGTTTGTAACCTTTAACAGGGTTGGCTGTTCACCGAGCTCACTTTAGAAGAGTGAAAAATTTGGGTTACCAGTCCCAAGTGATTTTTCCCTTTGTAGGGTTTCCATGTTAAAAATCCATGTGTCAATGTGTATATGAGTCATTACTTTAGTGTTTTGCATTACACATAACTTAACTAGATTGATTCGTATACTCTAGATAATTTACTGTCTTTTGGTAAATTAACAGACTATTTTTTGGTAAACATACAGTAGAAGGTTTTACAAAGCATTCCAAGTAGTAGTAATTTGATAAAATTATTTGGAGGCATTCATCTTATAGGATTGAAGATAAATAGAGGCTTAATATTGTGGTACTAAGTTTTAAGGGTTGATTATTGGAATATTTTTGAGGCCACTGATTCACCCCCCCCCCCACTCTCAGTTATTACTAACATATACATCTGACATGTTTTCTTATCGGACAGTCACTGCATATCCATCAGTATTTCGACAGGTTTAATGTTGGAGAGACCCTATTTTCTGATAATAAGTCCGTCGAAGAGTCCACACATTCCGTCGACATTCTGATAGATGAACCGTAAGAAATGACATAGAAAGTTTCTAATAGTGTGGTGATTTCCAACGAATTCCTCAGTCGGAATACCGACGATTACCACTTCTGTCACAATTTCTAACGCAATAACCCCGACAGATGTATCTGTCGAATGGTTGACAAATAGACGTTGTAATTCTGACAGATAGCCATCGAAATTTGGCCTCAAATGTACTAGTGATAGTACATACTAGCTATGTCTATCTAGAAGGTGATTGAATCTTGTGTACATGAGCCATTTCATACAAAATATTGTGAGAAGGTAGTTATTAGAATCTCGCTCCAAAATAAGGATTCAAACATGTTAGTATTTTTATAAGGAATAATTTTGGAATATGATGGAACCTAAAGAATATTTAGATTCTCATTTTTTCCACTTGTATATTAATAGGACTTTGAACAATTTTGAATTCTCCTTGCTTCAATCAATGAAAAATGTTCCAATATTATATGTCAAGCCATATATTTCATAATGAAAATTGAGGTAGTTATTATACATTCTTGTGTTAGACCTGTACATCACACAAGCTTTTCCTATTCATGTTAAAAAATAAAGGAATGAATATATTTTTAATTATAGTTTAACAAGTGGCAATATTCTGATGCACTACTATTATGATCAATAATACTCTCAATCACAAACTCTCAAAACAATTAAAATTTATCTTTTGTGTGTCATTTTTTCTAGACATGTTTCAAATGTTGGTTGTAATTTTCAAACCTATTCTATTTGTGTTGCCTTAACATGATAATCCTATGAGTTATTTTGTTGTCATTAGTTTTGTCAAAGTCATAATAGTCAATGAAGACAATTGATTAAGAGGAGAATACACTAAGGCAGATAGTCGATAAAGCAAAATATCAATGACACCGAGCACTGAATAGTAGTAAGTTATAGAGTTAATCAGAGTTAGTCACTGAGAAAAGTTAGTCACCAAGCAAAGTTAGTCGCTAAGCATAGTTAGTTACTGAGCAGACGTTATGTCAGTGAGAAAGATCAAAGCACATTACCGAACACACCAGATTCGACATGACAATTCAAATTTGAATACACTAAACCTGGACGGCGAGCGGGAAAACTTTCACGGTATTTAAGTCAGAAGTTAGGTTGAACATTGGGATTGCACTAATGTGATTGCACATGATCATGAGGAAATTCAACCAATGATATTCAAGAATATTAAATGTTTTGGCAATGAAACTAACCTTGCACCGCAGAAGGAGAAGGGTCTAATTAGCACTAGTACAAAAACAATAATATATGACCAAATAAACTACCAAAAATTGTAGATAAATGACCAAATTTGGTTACGTGATTAGTGGTATTTTATTACAGTCATTTATTTGGTCATTTATTTGGTTGTTTATTTGGTCATTTATTTGGTCATTGATCTAGTCATTTATTTGGTCATTTATTTGGTAGTTTATTTGGTCATTGATTTGGTCATTGAATTAGTCATTTATTCAGTCATTTATTTAGTCATATATTTAGTCATATATTTAGTCATTTATTTAGTCATATATTTAGTCATATATTTAGTCATGTATTTAGTCATTAATTTAGTCATATTAGGGTACGATAGAATTGAACCACCATCCTCCTACTTTACATCCTCCTACTTGTAAATTAGGTGCTCTTCCATTGAGTTAGTACCCTTTAAAGAATAATCATACCGTGTATACTAGTACTTTCCATTAAACATGATTTCAAGTTTTTCCATCTATAGTTCAAGGGTTATGATAGTAAATGGTTATGACAATCATTCAAAACAAAGTATATCAAAAACTATTATGAGGAAAAGTTTGTGGTGTTAGAAGGTCTTGAAACTAGTAGAAGGAGTCTTGGTTCCTTATTCGTTATTGGCATTGAAAGAAAAATTTGTTGTTGCTGCAGACAAAAGTAAGGTAGAGACATTATGTTTTGTGTGTAAATGCAGTCCTTGCAAAGGCTAAACTTTAAGGATAGGCCAGCTTGCAGTGGAGGTATCCAAAGACCTTAGTGACCCTACTGATTCTCAGGTCGTTCCCATATTGTAGAAAGGAACACTATTGCAAGGTTAGGAATTAAGGTAAAAACAAGGATTCTTTGTGCCGCATGACTGTACAGTCTGATGTTTTGAGTACAGTGACACCATAGAGGTGTATTGGAAGTGTAAGAACCTTAGTGGGAGTTATGATAAGCCCATAATCCATTGTTAGACTTGACCAAAAGGGATTACACTAGGATAATGTAAACTTGGAGGCCTAATGCAATCAACATTCAGTGACTTATGCAAAAGAGAAGTTGTAGACAATATCAATAATAGGAGATATCATTCAATAATAAAGAAGGATCATTTCACACTTTTTTTGTGTGCACTTTGCACCAGATGACATAAGAAGGGTAACCAAGGAAAGGAGAGGGCCAGTCTTTTAGGATTTCAACAAAATATCCTTTCTTAAATGTGAAACTGTGTTGTTGCAGTCACTGTCAGTCAAATACCCTTATAAAACAACGTTCAATGTTAGTTTGTCATACAAAAATGAATAGCTGACTTTTACTTCTTTAAAAAGAGAGACTGACTCAATAAATACATAGATGGTGATGGACCTAATGTATGTCTTAAGGACTATGTTAGAGGAGTTGAATGATTGAGATTTTAATTATTTAATTACATAGTGGGTTTGTAAGGGTAAAAAGAGTTAACTTGAAAAAAAGTGCATGGACAGTAGCAATGAAAATCATAAATAAGTTCATAAAACAAATTCCTTGAAATGAACATTGTTATAAAGATGAAATAAATAGATCTGGCACAAACATGTAAAACATTAAAAAATAGATTTTAGATATTTTTCTTATTTTGCCTTGCAACTACCATCCAAATGCCCCAGGATGTCACTCAGATCAAGACCTTATCACCAAATCCATATCGTCTTCAGCTTTGTATAGAGCTTAATATTAATTTGCATTGAAACCAAAATGAAAATAGCTAAAATTGAAACCATAAATGTTGCTCTATATGCAATACCTAAAAATATCATGTGTGCAGCATGCGTAAACTTCTCTTTCACGCTCTTGGTGTAACAATGCAGCTCCATTTGCAATAGTACCTAACATGTAACCCCATTATTACCATCAGCAACTAAAAATGTATTTAAATGTCGTAATAGGTATATACAATTTCTACCTATTCTAAGAAAAGGACAACTTAACATTGTTATTTCTTTTGTTTCCACTTTCTCGTTAGCGGTTTCTGATCCCAAAAACTCTCAAAGAATACCTCTTCCTTGAGAACATTAGAATATTAATCTTTACTTTCCAATGAATTTATTCTATGAGAACTACCTATTTCCTTTATTCATTTTCACATCCATTACATCATTAACTTGCAAAATAAGTATGTCCTCTATTGCATTTTACATCATTTGTGGAAATTCATGCTTATCTAAAATCCAATTTCTAATTCAGATTGAACAAAAGCTCATATTATCTAATTGAAGCATAAAAGCATACGTTGGACCCAACCTTGACTTGAATTAATCCTAGCAAGCTTAATATGCCCAAAGGATCCTCTGCTGCAACCCCTACCGTTGGACAGTCCACCAACAGCCATAGTTAGGCTGCTCAATTCTTTACTCAGAATGCCAACCCCAACCACAACATTAACATTCTGGAAAAGGATCCTTGAAATATCCATCTCCCTCCCTTCGAAGTTGGATACACTTAAGCTGATCCTAACCTTTTGATGATTCTTTATGAGATTGTTGAGGCTATCAATCATAAATCAAAGAAGGCATGCCTTTGATAGATATGTTCACAATCTATATCTAGAAACAAGTCATGTCCATCTCATTGATGTCATCAACAAACAACAGAAGAAATTTAAAGCAATGAATGATAGCATTGATAAGATGACTAGCATCATTGAGCAATATTATAGAACCCTTCAAGTTATCAACTCTCTCCTTCCTATCTCTGAATCCAAGGATAATTTGTGTTATCCTACAAAAGCAAGATGAGTTGGCTCCAAATCGTAAGTATCAAGCCTTCAAAGGAGAAAGCTCTTTTAAAGTGACTATGAGGAATGTATTTTCACAGTAACAAATACACCAACATAATCACCACTGCATAAGGATGGCCCCAAAGAAAATTAAAATCATCCCCCTCTTTAAGCTCATGGAATTTCTTAGATTGCAAATTAATGCTTTCATCTTTTAGGAGTTTGTCGACTAACCTTCAAACTTATGAAGCTTCTTTAAATTCTATTAATTGAAAGATTCCTTCCTGGCATAAATGAAAACTATGACCCTAGTCAAGCTCAAAACAATGGCATATATCTATCACATAGGTCTTACTATCCAACTGTTTTTCTTGTGGTATGTAAAGTCAGGTGAAGGTGGTCTAATAGAAAATTATATTTCTTATTAAGTCGTCGAACTTCATAGAAAGTTGTATAAAATCATACAAGTCACAAAGATTTATAAAGACCTCACAGTCTCACTATTCTGATGTCCACTCACTGAATGCATATTTTTGTCCCATAAGTATTCTTTTGTGTAACTCCTTTTTCTCCTAATATAGTATTTTTTATCTAAAAATAGATGACTTATCCAATCAATAATTATTTGATTGACTTACCTGCAGTATCAATCGTGTCATCAACCATGATAGCAACTTTTCCCCTCACATCACCTATCAAATTCATAACCTACATGGTTAACATGAAACAAATTTCATATCCCAATGAATATAATATCCAAGACAGAAAACTCCCTTAATAGAATGCATGTTATTACAGTAGAAGCAGAGTTTCAAGAACTATTCTATACCTTGTTAAGTACATGCAAAAAATAATTAATCTTGAAGCTCCAGTGTCTCAATATTTTGATGAATGTGTGGTCTTTTAAATAATAAATTAAATGTTATATTTGCACAATAATACACTTTTTTGCATCCAAAAGATACTTCTTTCAAAATAATGAAAATTCAAGTAGATGTTTGATATACAATCAATACACAACTTTTGCTCACTGGTAATTCTAATATATAACTGAGTATTGTTTTATAGTCCAATAAGAGTAGTTATATTGAAATTAGTTAAATATGAAATATGTGCACAAAGTGATTGTACTGGCAATTTTACAAAAAATATTATCCAGAGTAACATGAATATTTCATATTGTAGGAGCCATGAATGCATAGTATGAATGTGAGGCAGACCATGGCTAATAAAAGAACACCAGTCACATTGAGTGTTTTCATTTTGCATTGTGATTACATGTGAAAGCTTTGATGATGAATTGAGTGTTGGTTTTGTATGAAAGTTACATAAATAATCTACATCTAACCTTATATTGAGTGTTTTGTGTTCTTGTGCATTAGTTTGAATGACATAAAAGCATCCTATAATTGTTCTAGATTTTATGTCGAATTTGCACCATGACTAGTTATCATAAAAATCCTATAGTGTGCTTAGTGTGCGTATTTATGGATATGTTAATCTATCAACATATCACCCTACTTCCTATAGCCCGCCTGACCAAAACTGAACCCAGACAAAAAAATAAATTTAAAGGCACAAAAGTACTAAATTTATGGGTAGCACAATGTGTTAAATGTCATAAGTACAAACGAATATTCAGAACCCCTTCAACAAAACATAAGTAATCCTCACTTGAATTCTATGTGATGCGTATTAATTTGGTGAGAGCATTGTTGATTAGCAGGAAATAAAATTAAAAATCTCACAAATAAAAGGTATACTTTCCAAGTCATACACTTGGTTGGCATTTGAGTTTAGCAGTCCTGATTTGTGTCACTGAATGCATTACATTTAAAAATTAATGGATTAACCATGTACATAATACTGGTACTTGAGGATCAGCACTAAATTTTTGTAGACCATACAGTTTTCATACAAGCATAAGCTTATGGACAGGTTATACCTACATATTCAGAGGTTATGAAATAAGAAAAAAGAATGGCCCATTTTCATAAAGTGAACAATGTATTGATGATGTATATTATCACAGGAGTAAAACCATGAGGTGTTTATACTAACATAAACTATGCCCTTAAAAAGAAGTGTAATTTTCACATGCCCTTAAAAAGAAATGTAATTTTCAGCGACATAATCCTGCTTGACATGTATCAACTGCAAATTGATAATAATACACAGAATTTGATACCTGCTATTGTCCTTTATTTGTTTTGAAGGCTACTATCCTGAAGATGGAAAACAAAGCCTTGCTATCACAAATCACATGACAAAAATCAATAGGAATATTTAAGCTATATGCAAGATTTGCAGTCAAAGATCAAGTTTACGATATGTTCAATTGCTATGATTCATCTCAAATATGGAAGTGCAACTCACTTTCCAATACACAACCAAAGAGCACACATCCATAGTGGCTCACCTCTTAACAGAAGAGAGTCCCTTCCCACCTTACAAGATATGCACAACATGGATTTGTTGAAAGGGATCTAGAAACTATTCGACAAAATACCACACACATATGTCATCTCATGGAATGAAATGATTGTTGGATATGCGCACAATAAATTTATTGATTAAGCCTCAAAAACTTTCAAGGAAATACAATTAGCATTTGTAGAGCCAAATTCCACAAAATTTTCCATCATCCTTGCTTCCTGTGCCAAAATGGGAGATTTGGAATAGGACATAAGCATCCAGCAAAGCATAAAGAATGGATAAATTTTCTCAGTTGTTGTAGTTAAAAAATTTAGGGGGTCCTCAAGATAGCCAGCACAAGCATGAAGGTTAGAATGCACACATAATGATAAACTGTAGGTGTAATCAAATTGGGTTTTAGTAATTTGGTTGAACCATTTACCAACCTCATCCTCTAAACATGTATTGTTTCATGCACCTAGAGCATGAACAAAGCTTGCAATGTTAGAATATGTTCCAGAGCGCATCAATAATTCAAATATTTTGAGAGCTTCCTTGCAAAATAAATTTTGTGCATATCCTAAAATCATTACATTCTATGAGATGAGATCTCTTTGAGGAAATTTTCCAAATATTTAAGGTGCTTTGTTTATGATTCCACATTTTGCAAAAATCCATGGCTCCACATTTTGCATGCATGTCTACCAGAGTATTTCAAACTATAATATCCAACGAAAAACCCAAGGCTACTATGCTTTGATGGATGTAAATAACATGTTCCAAATCTTTCATTTTGGCACAAGAAGGGAAGATGCTAGCAAAGAATTCAGGAATTTCATTTTCTTGAAATTTTCTAAAGCCTTTTCAATAAATAATGAGTCTCCATATCCTGCAATCATAACATTTGGTGCAGAGAACTCTACCATGGTCTGCATATCATTCAATATATAAAGTATGAAGACAATAAGATTTGAATTCTCTGCAAGAAACTTCCAATCTGCCTTAGCACTCTCCCTATGACAGTCACTTGCAACCTTACCAAGACAGTCATATATCAGACCCAATATGATGTGCCCATATCATCCTAGACACTGAGATACCTTCTATGCTCCCTTTATACTCCTAAGGATCTGTCCACACACCCCATTATCCTTTGATCCATTAAATACAAGTTCTCATCAAACAAACAAAATTTACCTTCTTATTGTCTTGAATTGACAGTCATAACTTATCTTTGCAACTCTACTTGTCTATCCCTATCCTCGAGCTCTCTATCTTCTCTAATACCTTGAACATGTCTAAATTTCTCTCCTTACATCCTTCCCATAGCCTTCATGGCCATACTATGCTCCAACTCATGGACAAAGCCATTCTTGCAAACTTTTTTACAGTCAAACCCCAATATGATTGTCAATAGTCACTTCCTTGCAACCAAATCATGTGCAAAGTTCTACATGATCCTTGGAACCTTATGGGATAGTTAATGCAAATATCCTCCAACATCCTTCCCAAATGTGAGGGTTTATTACACGTCAAACACAAAAGAAACTACAATTTATTTATCTTTGTTTACCCTAATGAGGGTTTGGCACAGTCAGGAAGAAACTATTATCTATGATTTAAAACTTAATGAAATGAAATGCCACCAACATAAAAATCAAGGATATTCAATGTAAAAATGGTATGCTTCACAATTCAATATAGTCAATAACATTTCAATTATTAAAAATCATCAAAACAGTGACTGTCCATGGGCAGATTGGAAGTTTCTTGCAGAGAATTCAAATCTTATTGTCTTCAAACTTTATTTTTTTTATGCATATCCTGCAACTCGTTCTACAACCAATTGGAGATAAAAGTACATTGAATTAGCTTTGGTTTGAATACAATTTTAGGACCTATTGTGATCAGTGGAGGAAGAATGATCCAAATATTTTAGAACTGTCTGGAAACCCTCAAGATTAAGGGTTTTGTAAATATTTGTTCATTTCTCCTATTTGAACCATTGGAAAAATATCATTCTTTGGATTCTAGTATTATTTTAGAGTATTTTTTCAAATGATTTTGGTTTCAGATAAAAATAATTGTGTTTGATGGAATATCCTTGATGCCCTAATGTGATTGTTCCTTATTTCTTACTAACTGTGACAACAAGAACAAACTATTTTGTTAAATAATGGATGCAAATGGAGATCTGGAAGCTTTGTGAGACTAGAGAGGGATGTAAGGGATCTTTTAAAGATAGTCCCATTGATCCTTAAGTAATTTGTATTGGTATATCCTTGTTGGGAAGGAATATAAGACCGATTATCAAACTATAGTAATGACTTTGTTGATTGATTGATCATGTTTGAGACCTTTAATTATTGAAGGAATTGTGTGAAAATATAAGTAATATAAATGTACCTTATAGAAGGCATGACTAGGATTCTTCATTGGGGTTAAGTCTCTGATCACAAAGGACAATATCAAACTATCATGATTGTGGTAGTGATAGTCTTAAATCTAAGAGATTTTTCCTCTTACTTCTCAACTTAAATTTGTGACAAATTAGATTTACTAATGGCTTGGCATGAGTATTGAGAGCCAGACCCATTGACATAGGAATCAGTACAACCTGGAAAATGTAAGTAAATTTTGTGAGGAAGTTTGTTCATATATTAGAGTATGTGGATGATAAGGAAATAAACACTGTGGCTAGAGGGAAAATGCCTGTAGAATTGACTTGGACATTGATATAGCATCCAATGGCACCACAGAACCGATCAGTAGACCAGTCAATAATTGGGTGACAATTACTGATGTTATTGTTAAAAAATTGGTTAAAATAATGCTTAGTGCCACATCTCCCTTTCTTAAAAAGCTAGCATAGCTTGATAATTGGGCACCAACAACGCAAGCAGTGAGAATGAAACCAATAGCAAATATGGGTGGTGTTCTAAAAGCTCTTGCTATCAAAAAACCCAATACATGTTTTAGTATATATTGTACCAGATATCCAATTGTTAAGGGAAAAGGCCTGTATACAAGATATTAAACCTGTCAAAATTCAGAAATCTATGGACCAATTAGAACCTACAAAATTGCTTATGACCATTGTTGTACAATACCACGTTTCCCTAAAAAAGTGAAATGTAATTCCTTTCCATTTCACAAAATTGTAAAAAACCATACGATGGATCATGAAAGTAAAGGGTTAGAAATAACACCATAGTTATTTGAGTTCATACCTAGTTTCTTTTTCTCTAATACAATTTCAAGTATAGTTTTAGCAATTAGAAAATCTAAAAGAAGTGAGAGAATCCCTTGGGTGGAGTGATTCTGATAAAATTTACACTATAAAATGAAGTAAATAAAAATAGCTTAGTTCTTTGAGCTATAATAACTCTTTACTACTGCAACTTAATCAAAAAAGGCCACAGGGCTCCCCAACATATAGTTTTTTGAAGAATAGCTAACATAAACATTTCCTACCATTTATGTATCTAATTATTATTACTTTTACGACAATTCTTATGATCAATCTGCACATCAGGGGAGCAAAAAGAGTACCTTTGAAATGCTAGTGCAAAATCCTTGACAGAAAGTTGGACGTCAATGGAGAGCATAATCCCCCCAAGAGCTGGGGTGTAATACTCTTTGGTAACCCTATTTCAGAAAAATTTGATCATTCAATTCTGAGACGCTTAAAGATTAAATAAAAAACTACCCTTGTTTCTAAAAGGATTTAGATTTACCATTCACAACTTCTTTTAAACAAATCCATTTTGTATAAGAACAAAGAATATGGAAACTGCATGCTGACAATTGAGTTTAAAACAAATCATGCTCTCTAAAGGCTAAAGAAGTTAACATTGGCGTGTTTGCCTCAATAGACAAAGACTGCATCTTTATTTTTAAAAAAAATGGCTTTAACATGCATAGCCACGTGCTGATTGAAAATCTTCAAATCTGCTAAACAAAGCAGGGATATCCATTCACAGTGAATCTATAAGTATCTGTATGATTCTTCATTGAAGCCATGAATATTTCCATTTTGAGGTATGCAATCATCAAAATCATTAAAAACTTTTTTTTTCACCTAATTTAGAACAACTGAAATTAATGAGCTTTGAAGCTGGAGTCAAAGTAAAGAATGAAAAAACCCTGCACGGCTAGCCCAAAATCATTAGACAATTCAGACTACTGAAAAACATACTTCTAAATGTTCTCATGTAACCTTAAAGGAACTTATAACTTTATCCTTGCCCTATTAAACGAAGAATCCAATTTCTTCTTATTTATCTACACTCACACCTGTAGTCTTGCAGAGTCCAGACATAATAAGGACTTGGGTATCAGACTGTTGAGAATGGAACAATGGGTATAGGTTATTACCGGAAGACCAAATCATATATTTAACATCCTTACCAGAACCTTATCAATGGTATAGGTAAATTAAAAAGGCTAAGTTCACTCATATTGTTCACGAGGCCAAACCTAAGGGGTACAAAATTCGAACAATACATACGAGGCATAGTGGAAAACTTCCCTTCCTTCTGCAAGGGAGATCTAACACCTACAAGATTTCAACAATCTATGTAAGAAGTCACCTGATTCCAAAAGGGAGGTACAAGAAGTGTAGAATTTGCACTTTGTACATAAGTCAAGAAGTGTATGTGTTTTCATAAGGGATGCCTCACAACCCTACTTGGCTTAAGAGCACTTATTCCCAAAGGTAGGTTTCATACCCCAACTATGCATGTTGGCCAGGCTACGATGTAAAAAATCCTCATATATCTTTAACAATGAGTTAGAGAAACCAGTTGAACAGACACCATATTACACATAATACACATCAAGGAAACCTTGTTTATGCTACTATAGCTCAAGAAAATTTGAGTATTACCAAGTAAAGGTGGCAGGATTGATAAGGGCTGCAGCTACTATTCCTACAACAATCATAGGTAGCATTGCAGGTAAATACTAAGAAAAATCCATCTTGATGCCTTCAGAAAAATTCTTGTGCTTAAACACAAAAGAGGCCAAAGAAGCATTTCCCTTCCAATATATTGTGCCCACTCTTCCAGTGTATGCTTCACTTGAACAAGACACTTTAAATCCACCATGTCTTCTTCTGTTGTAATCCTCTTGATCAAGTCATTAGCTGGATTCAGAGGAAAGGAAAGAAACCTGTTATTTGAAAAATTTGGTGCCCTTACTTCTCAATTAGCTGGATTCATATAGGTATTCAATATTGTTCTATTTCCCATAACAACGAATCCAAACCAGATAGAGTTATGAAAAATAATCAAGCAGAAGTTGTTGTTTGTAAATGTAATTGATATTCATATCCTAGCATCTGGGTTGAATGTATAATCGAGAATCTAGTTATGCATGGTCGAATACACCTGTATGAGAAATTATCAATGAGATTGAATAATTGTTTAGGTTTGTAAGAGCGGCTGATCAACCTAATAGTAGTCACAGATTTTGCATTTTTAGAATTTGATATTCAACTCAATTGTCCAAATGAATATGAGCATTTTCCCTAATGGTTATGATTTGGATATGCTATAACATTGCTTCTCAAAGAAAATATGGATCATTTTACACAATGTTGATCATTTGGGTGTGTGGGATTGTACACAAAACCCATATACTTGAACTCGTGCACTAGTTTTTCTCTTATTACTCTTATTATTCACAAGTAAACGTCAATCACATGAGTATAAACACTGATTTTAGTTGAAGAAGGAAACATTATGATATATAAATATTGTTGAGTGTTTAAGGTGTAAAGAACTCATTGAATATGATATCCATAGCATCAAAAATAAAAATCACACTATGGAGTTAAGAACTAGGATAAAAATGAGCCCGTATCCCTCAAGCTAACATTACTATCTTTACATGGAATCATTCATGTGTATCTGAGACAGGTCTGCAAATGTTTTTGTAGCCTTAGGAGCATTACCTAGGATAGGATTTGACTTGGCAAACTAGAAGTATAACAATAATTGAATTACTAGGGAATTTAATGCTTCAAAAAATTAAAACAATGTTACTCTTCCATCCAGCATGGTCCAAAAAGGTTATCATATTTTTATTTTTATTTTAACTAGAGGAGGGATTTGGGCATAGAACTTTCAATGTGGGCTTATCCCCAACAAGTTCAAGCGGAATTGCCCCTCCCAAGGATTGAGGTAAACATAACAAACTGTAAAATCTACTTACAAACAACTTCATTATCAAGCCCAAATTAATGGCTTCGACGCCGCATAAGCCTTTATGGTGCATGCCATTTTTCATTATTATAATTTTTAACCATCCTCCAGACCCTTCAAAGAATATTTGACTTCCATGCTTTTACATTTAAGCATTTTCAATTTAAAAGCCTTCTTCTTGACTTTCATCAACCTAGTCAAGACTCGCCCATGCCTCTTAGGTTAATTCAAAGCATTAGGCCAAGAATGATTTTCTTCAGTCATGAGCCCTTGGGCCTCCTTTAAACCTACTTGCCTCAAGACTCACCAAGTCTAGAAAATTCCCAAGGGTAGAAGACCAATCAACAACCGCCATTTAGCTATTTAAAACAATACCTGCACTTGATAGGTTCTGAAAATATAAGTCATAGAAACATTTTGCAAAATTGTTGAATGTAACTAATTGTTGACTATCAATCATATCTAAGTTTCTAAACCATTTGAAAAATATTGATCAACATTTTAAGGTTGAACTTTTTCAAATACCTTGAATACCTAAAAAAAGATAAATCTGCAAACCCTAGCCACTGAATATTACAAAGACAAAGTCATAGGATCAAGTGGTTTCCACACCATAGAATTAAAAAAGACAAAAATGTTAAGAAGTTGGAGCCCATTCCAAACAATAAGCTTGGAAATACATGGAAATATTTGAAGGTTATTTATAAGGACTGTTATAAATAATTATGTTAGGTTCTTGGAATTTAAACAAAATAGAAAATGCAAAAAGGGTTAATCATGTTGACCTCTAATATTCAACATCCCCAACTCAACAGGCTATTGGATTAAGGGCATCTTCTAGCAAATAGATAGCACAATAATTGTGTAATTATTAAATATGGGTCTATTAAAACGTTCAGCTAGTACTCCTTATTATGTTGCATCTTACTGCATATGTTTTCAAGAGAGTGGGAAGACATTATTGGGTAAAGATTAAATCAAAAGAAATGCCCCCGGAAATTTGTGCGCACCATTCATTTGTGAGCTATCAACCTTGATTAAATACATCCCTTACCCCAATGATTGTATTATTAGGACTTCTTTATTACTCACATATTGAAGAGGTTAGGGCACATAAGTATAGGATTGTCTAAGGAGTTCTAGGAATTCCTCAAGAAACAAGCACTTAAAAGAAAGTACACAGATTGGCCACAATTGGGGAGACCGGTTTATACAATATAACTATATTTGTTATGCAGGTCCTTGAAACCAGAATTTCCCTCACAAACTACCCAAGTGAGTACTTGATACAATTGCATATTTGAATTAAGTGCATTTAAGCTACCATATCCATTGTAAGGGAACAATGATTTCCTTCCACTTGGCAATGTGACATGGGACACAAAATTTCTCACCTTCACAATACATCAACTTTTGAGGGATCAAAACACTCCCAAAATGTTGATGCACCATCTAAGATGGACTGAAATAGACATTCATGAGGCCAGTATGTCATTAGAGTCAAATTAAAGTAAAGAATTGCTAGAATGGTGTTGAACAACTAGCTGCTTGCTAATGGTTATAGACCATTCACTAGAAATTACATGCCCAAATGGTGAAATGGGAACTTAAAACTTGATACAAATATGTACTGCATGGAAAGAAAAGTTCCTTAAAGTGATTGGTGTCATGAGGTTTTTTGAGTCACTTGCAGTGAGAAAGGATAAGGAAACTACACAAATCCCTCTTAATGCAGACCATCTTAGGGTTAAGGCTATAACTCCACTTGATGCTGGAATGACTTGAAGTTTGATAGAGAGAAATTAGACAGCCTGTGTTTTCCTTCTTCATTGGCAGAAATCTACTTGACAATTCAAATTTCTCCTACACCTTGACTAGAATAATCTGCCTAGAAACCAACAGAAATAGACCTGCAATTAGTGGAAATTCAACCCCAAGTTGAAGAGATATTCTTATGGTATTTGTTTGTGCAGAGATATTCTTAATTGGAGATGTCAAATGTAATATATCCTTGTATTATAATTTTTTTTTGAAGAGATTTGGGAAGGTGATGTGTTTGGAAGCCACATGAAGGTGGTAGTCTAGTGATTATTGGATGACAGTCTTGCACCAGTCACAATGGGATTGATTGACCTTAATGATGGGGAAATTTTGGGATGGATTATGGTTGTGAGGATCCATAATGAATCATTGGATCCATTGGAGTGGTTTAGAGATGGTAGCATGGGTTATTTTGATTAGACTCTAGGTATATGACCCTAGAGACAAGAATTGCTAGCTAGAATTTTGATTTGAAACTTAAACTGAGACCTTTGCACATCCACTATTTTGTGGAATCCATTGATGTATTTGACACTTTTGGCTGATTTCAACTATAAACTATAAAACCCTGCCTTTGCAGTCTTAAATGAAACTGATTTACCATACACTTATTTGGTAGGTTATCAAATTTTCCATTAACTTAAAACATAACTGGGTTGATGGGCAATTGGATAATAACTACATAATCTTGTAACCTTATTCTCTCATTCTAACTTATTCTAGTAGGAAAGGGGTAGGAGGAATGTTTTAATTTAACATGAATTAAACTCAACTTCTTTGGATTTTCAGCAAAATTTCTCGACAACATAGATGTAAGAAAGGATCATTCAATCTATTTTTATTTTGTTAAACTCTTTATTGATTGATCAATGAATGCCATCCAATTCAAAGTTGCAAGGGTACCATTAGATCCCTTTGGAGTGCCATGAGAAACATATTAACAAAACACTTTTTATATATTAAACTATGATTATGATAATAATGTAAGAACCATTTGGAGTGGCATGATAAACACTTGTAACATAACACTTAATATACTACAAAATAAAGACCCGTGACTGCTACATCACATCATTAATTTTATAAAAAAAAAATTAAAAAAAATGAGAGATCCAAGTTTATTGTCCAGGCATTGTGATGCACTTTCCATGTAAGAGGGAAGCAGCCTATTGAAGAGATTAACCAGGTTGATACAATATAATAATCTCAGGAAAATTGCCTCACCTCCCTTTAACAGTGCCAATGACTAGAAGTCTAAAATTGTGGGTGATAGAAGCAAGGCCATTAAGAATAAGGCTAATACTTCTGCAGTTGGAAAATGGCTTGAAGAAGCAGAGGCACTAGTATCTCTATGACAGGTATGATACCATTTGAAGGAGAAGCATTATGTCAATCTGATTCTTAACATATTTACTAATACCTAGAAGTATATTTTTTCTTGCATGGATTCTTAACATATTTACTGATATTAGAGTCAAATTAAAGTAAAGAATTGATAGAATGGTGTTGAACAACTAGCTGCTTGCTAGTGGCTATAGACCATTCACTAGAAATTCCATGCCAAAATGGTCAAATGGGAACTTAAAACTTGATACAAATATGTACTGCATGGAAAGAAAAGCTCCTTAAAGTGAGTGGTGTCATGATGATTTTTTGAGTCACTTGCAGTGAGAAAGCATAACGAAACTACACAAATCCCTCTTAATGCAGGCCATCCTAGTGTTAAGGCTATAACTCCACTTGATGTTGGAATTACTTGAAGTTTGATAGAGAGAAATTAGACAGCTTGTGTTTTCCTTCTTCATTGGCAGAAATCCATTTGAAAATTCAAATTGCTCCTACACCTTGACCAGAAGAATCTGCCTAGAGACCAACAGAAATGAACCTGCAATCAGTGGAAATTCAACCCCAAGTTGCATAGATAGTCTTATGGTATTTTGCTCAAAAATACAGGAAGCTTAAGGGGAAAATGGCACCCCTTACAATGAGGAAGTGAGCACAGGAATCTAAAATGGTCATCAGAACAAATGGGAAGAAGTACATCAACTATTATAATGTTGATAAATACATGTTCTTCTACAATTGAGGGCCTATTAGATAGTCCTAGAAATTGAAGCTGAGAACAAGGGCTTTATAAAAATATTCCCAAGGATATGTTCTCAAGGTGTAGGTACATGTCCAGGACATTTTGGAGATAGAATTTAAGAAATGGGATGTCCCCCCAACCCCATTTATTATCATATTTTGTAGGACATCCCCACCGAAACAGTGTCTCGCATGACTGCAACTGTCAAAGTAGAATTTGGGGCACTCTGTGGCTATGATCAACATTGCCCACAAAACAGGCTCAATAAAGTGCAACATGAATGGAGTAGAAAGATGGGAAGCATACAATTTTTACTGCTGCTATGTAAGCCAAAGCATTTTATGGCGTACAACTATTCAAATTTACCTTAAATTAAAATTCTATTTCAATGAACTTTTTTGGGATATGGAAGGCATTGAGGCTACTCAAAGAATTCAACTAGCTAAGATGAATACTTTAAAACTCTATCTCTATAGTGTGTTACTTCACAAGAAATTATATGTGTGCCTACTATCTGTGGTCGAGTATGACAAAGGGATATCAATGCAATTGACAGTGGAGGATTTCAAAAATGTCCAATTAACTTACCTGTCTTGATCTTTTTGGAGTGTAACTAAACTTATCAGCCCAACATAAGTAACTATTATTCTTAAATTCATTTCAAATTGCAAGACAAAGTATTTTTTTCTGGTTCTAATCTCTGATATGAGTTTTATTGTTCAAAACTGTCCCTAATACAGTTACAGTTGCAGTCAAGTATGCACCTTGAATAATGAATGTTGAAAAGAGGTAAGATGCTACTAGCAAATGACAAAAGGTAAAGGTGTTGTCAGATAATCCATAGTACTAACTGATAATGAAGGAATGTGTCAAAAAAATGATCTTATATGAATAAGTCATCTTAAGAGTGAGAAAGTAGTGACATCAATTTTAGAAGAGTGCGGGAATAAAGGGGAAATGACATCCAATATCAAACAAAAGTGAGAAGATGAAAGAGTAGTTCTATAATTGTTAAAATAGAGAATCTTAGAGCATACTTATGAAAATAATGGAGAAAACAATAAGTGAAGTCAAATGTAGTATGATTCAAGTTTTGAAAAAAGTCATCACCACAAAATCATCACCTCATAAAATGAAGAAATCCTTTAAGAAAATTGAACCACCAAAGAAGAAATTTTTGTGTTGTAGCCACCAGTAGTTTTCAAATTTCTATCAAATTAACAACCCCTATCATTTTTAGTATTTTTCTATTGGCATAAGTTGACAAGCTATCAAGCACACCCAAACAAAATGCCCAAGTGCAAATTTATGTTATTAAGGGTTTTTAAAATGTTTCCAACTGCCTAATACCATAAAAAGACTTTGAAAACCACACAAACCCTACTTCTCAAAATGAAACTCATATTAAAACCATCTCAAAATTGTTTAACGCAACCTATTCATGATATTACTTGAAAAATAGGAAAAATGAGTATAACCGTGGTAGCTTACTCATCGCTTTCAGCAAAGAAAGTAGAAGGGAAAACTACTAAATCCCCTGTGTAGGTCATGACGTTGATGGAACTCCTCCTGAGATCAAGCTGGACTTTTTAAGGGCTTCCTATTTTTTACCTGCAAGACCTAGAAAGAACCCAAATGAAGGATTGGGAGTCCATCAAACTTTGATGAAATCTCTCCCGCCTTCCTCCTGCCTTCCTCTACCTCTTACCGCGTAAATGAAAACATGCATGTTTTTTCTTTAGTTTTAATTAAAGATAATAATGATAATATCTATTTTTATTTATAATAATTATTAGCTTTCTTTAGTTTTAATTAAAGATAATAATGATAATATCTATTTTTATTTATAATAATTATTAGCAATTACACCTTGGTGTGTAATGGGTAAGAGGTATGGAAGATTAATTAGAATAAATGTTGGTTTTCTTTTTCATAACTTGATAGTTTTGAGCATACTAAATTAGTTGATTGATGTCTAGATATATATGTATTGAAAGAATTAATATTTAACAATTTTACAAATCACTTATATCAAATAAATTCTTAGGAAAGCCATGGCCATGAAAGTAGGTTCAACTTGTTGTTTTGAAGAAATGATTCCTCTTCATTGCAAAATTCACATTTTAGTTTTCTTTGTTATATTGCTAGTAAAATCCACGCGGCATAGAGAGGGGAATATGAAAATGGAGAGAGAGAGAGAGAGAGAGAGAGAGAGAGATTTGATCAACTAATATGTGTCAATAATCTAGATAGATCATGTGAAGCCTTCCTAAGGCCCATAACACTTAACTGTTATAATGAAGTTTGTGTGTTAATTAAATTCTAAAATCAATTAAAATTATATTTATTTTTCTATCCAGCTCATAAAAAGTTTATTTTATTGTAATTTTTTTTTGCATAAAATTAATGGCCCACATATAAGTGAAGTTAATAGAAGATATATATTTAAATATTTATTAACTAAATGCATAGAAAAAGGTCAATGATTCATGGAAGCCTTGGGCACTAAAATGGGGCTTAGCGAAGGACCAAAATTGTACATACTTATAATTTATAAGGACAATACAATTCTACCAAGGGTTTGAAACCAAAGACCATCCATAGAAACAAGATTGAAGGAGTGAGGAATAAAAGAATTATCCTTGATAAGTAGGAGATATTTTTCCATAGCAAGTCAAATTGTGATATTGCTATCAGGATTCAACTGTGTAGTTTTTGAGTCAAACTCATTGACCCATAATTCATGAGTAGAATTATCCTTGATCAAAACGCAAATTTTTATATTCATGAAGCTCCCTTCAGAAGCATTTACATGGTGGAGAAAACCTCGAAAATAATTCCCAATTTTTTAAAGGATTGCTAGATCTATAAATTAATTATATTACATGAGACTATTTTAAAATGATTTGGTGATCCTTTGAAATTTACATTGGTAAGGTAGAATAAACTTTGTATGATTAAAAAAAAGAGAAGGATTATGAATTAAATATGTTCAATAATTCAACAAATACATTTTTCCAATCTATTTTAGATATTTATATCTTCTTGTTTGAGAAGTTCTTATAATGGTGATCATCCTTTCAGTATGTTAAAGCAGACATGAAAGTTTTAGGAAGACACACAAGGTCTTCATGAAGTGTCCTACATAAAATACATTAGTAGTTTAACATTCATTCTTCATCCCACGATTTTCAAAATGTTGTATAGATCATCAGTAACATGGAAATCATACATATCAAGTGTAGAAACAGGATTGGGAACGTAAAAGCTCAAAAAACATCATCAAAATAACCCAATTAACCAATTAGCAGGAACAACAACCAACTGCATAGAACAGAGGACCAACTACGTGGGAAGAGAGGACCAAGTTCACATAACCTATCCAAGTTCATAGGAAGCCTGACCAAGTGTGCAACTTGTCATTAGAGACCCAGAATGGACTAAAAACTTGTAAAATTGAAGACTTTTGAACAAACTAACCATTTAGGACTTAATATTCATGAAATTAGAATTCATTTTATGTCATTTAGCAATGATTTAAGTGAATTAACACCAATTTTAGAACCCCTAATTATCTTTTGTACAGATTTGATTATTTTGAAACAACTTAACCAAGAAGATAACCAACAAACCCTAAACTAGTTTGATGTTCATTTTAGGCTCCTAAACCAAGTGTGCATGTTAATTTTAAAGTCCTTTTCCACTTAATCATTGATATTTGACAAAATTGAATCAATTAAGACTCCTAATTAGGGTAGATTGTGAACTTGAAATAAATTGAAAGCTGAAAACCAATCAATTAGCCTTGCATTGAATCCTAAAATAGGTGAAGTTTATTTTAAGAGCACCAAATTGAAATGTGAGGTTCATTTTAGGTACCTAAACTAAAATATGAAATTCATTAACCAAATTGGGGTTCATTTGGACCATTTGGGGTCCATTTTAGCTTTGAAACATAAAGAACAGAAAGAAAAAAGCATGAAATGCATATCTACTTCCTAAACCTAAAATAAGGATCCTAAACTCCCAAAATTTGTAGTCAATATGACCAACTATGCAGCAATTTTTAAGACCGAACGACATCAGCTTTTTTTCAGATCATTTGTCAAAACTACCTTGCAGATTGGTGTCATCAACTGTAGCATCTGGGTGTAGGTTGAAGAATAGTAAGGCATTCCATTTGTTGGGATTCACTGCATACAAAAAGGAGGTTTGAGAAGAGAAGAGAAAATTGAGCGCATTTGATAAATGTATCTGAATATAACAGATAATTAAATTCAAACTTTTAGCAACGACACATGAATAACCATGCTTGGCAATACATTGTGACCATGAATAATCTTTTGGTTGGCTCGACCTTGCCTGAAAATTAAACATATGTATCAACAATATTTAAATAATGGCATAACTACTAAAGTTCACCTTGAGATACAAACAAAATAATGAAACATCTAAAACTTATAGAGCACATAGAATAGTTAATGTGAAATGCAACAATAAGTCTATTGGAAAAAAAAATATTAGAGCACACAGAATAATGTTCGCACAGTAAGTCTATTGGCGAACACACATTATTGGTGAAATGCAACTTCTAAGAATATAAGTATATGATATTATCAAATGTTAATGTGTAAAGGAGTATTAATCATTTATTTAGTCATTTGTATTATTAGGGTGACTAATTATTTAGTTATTTAGTTGGTCATTTTACCCGATGACCAAATTGGTCATTTATTTAGTCATTTTACCCAATGACCAAATTGGTCATTTATTTAGTCATTTTAGTTGTGATTTTACCTAATGACCAAATTGGTCATTTATTTAGTCATTTATATTTGTGAATTGCAAAAAATGGGTAGAACATGATCAGTTTTAGTCACGTGACTAAAAATTTTAGTCACGTTACTAAAAATTTTAGTCACCTTGTCATTTATTGCCCAAATTCTACTAGTGTAGGTTAACTGCCTTAAGATCATATAAAATGCACAAAACATGAAGATGATAGAAGGATGTTGGATAATATACAAAGTGACAGAGAAAGAGATGAAGATATATAGTGATAGAGCTAAAGACAGAATGGAGAAGATATAGGATGCATAACAGATAAGTTACCGAGTGCATAAAGAGGTAATGCACTTGCAGAGTATATTGAGTCTAAAAAAAATTATGGTTGATCCATACTTGTAGACAATTTTGTAATATTTAGGAGATTAGAAATCCCATTCAGTGGGTAGGCCCTAATAGGTCTTATTTTTTAAATCCTCTAACCGAGTACATCTCTTAGATGAGAGATTGAAAAATCCTTTAACTAGGTAGACTGAATTTAAGTGTTTTGTACTTTTGACCGAGTATAATACTCCTAACAGGGTAAGCTACCAGAAGTAGCTAACATTGTAGCTCTAACTGAGCAAACTTTATTCTACAGAAGTGAAGGATTGTGGGTGCCATCCCCACCGCAATTTTTCCCTCTAACCAAGGATTTCTGCGTGACCAAAAATCATGGTGTTATGTGTCATGGTTATCTAATTTATGTTATATGATTTTCAATGTTTTTATGAATGATATTCAATTCGATGAAAAGGAATGAATAGTAGTTAAAAATTTTAAAGTACCGATTCACCCCTTCCCTCTTAGCACTTACATTTCCATAAGATTAATCTAACCTAACATTCCTAATAATTTAAAGAATATTGGATATTTTTATTGGGACAAGTTCATCCCCATGTTATCAAAATATTATTTCTAGTGTGACCATTATCTAAAATCTTCTAAAAAAATTCATCCCAAATGACATTCCAAAAAACATTGGAATGTCACATATCAATGTCAATTTTTGTAATTTTCCAATAGACAATAATATGTAGAGTTTCAACAAGTGGGAAGATTCTTATGTACTAACATTGTGGAGAAGGAAATTTTCCACCCTTGAGATCGATAAAATCCCAAGGAGAAAATTGATCCTTGTGCCACCTAACTTCTACTAGTGCTATGGTGAGCTAGGGTGATCAAGACAACTAAATGGAATTTAAGCCTTAAAAAAAGTGAAACATGTGACAAAGAAACTAAATTATTTAAGCTATGCCAATAGATAAAATATCTTAATAACTAGAAATAAAAAAAAATCTAACTTCCAATATTAACTGTCTGGCCTCGTGATCTCACTATCATGGATGGTAGTGTGAGTCTAGGACTACAATGCAAATAAAAGATGACAATACCATGCATGTGTGTCCTATCCTGACAAAGAATAGAGGATAGAACATAAAATCAAGATGCTAATTTAACTTTTAAAAAATTATACTAGTCATAGGAAATAATAAGTATGATTATACTATGGAAAACAATAAAAATAAGAGTGAACAAAGGACGAAGAAGACATTCAATGTAGGAGGTAGAAGAATCCAAATAGATCCTCTCCTTTCTCCTTCTCCAAAATCCGCACACAAACAAAGAGGGAAAAGTATTGGGACTATTTAGAGACCTTCCTAAGTCAAGTCCATGTTTTGGTGTTTCCACCTCCACAACAACCAAATAGATAGATGAAAATTGGTGATAGATAACCAAAGAGATGGTAGAAAAATAATAATAAATATGATAATGATAAAGTGATCAAGATAGTAAAATATGCTTTTAAAATCTAAGTTGAGTGAGATGGGGGACTCCCTTTAATGCCATAAAGCTAGCTCAATGTAGTGAAGGCGAGATGACAAAGGTGATGAAGTTACAATGATACGAAGACCAATATGTTATGAAGAAGTTGTCCAAAGTGTGCAAGAACAAGATTAAGGAATTATGGAGAGCCTGTATGAGAGCCACGAAAGTGTTCAAGAAGTTTGAGAGTTTAGTAGTCTCAAACGTGAAGAAGAAGCTTGAAAACTATCAAGAGAGACCTAAATGAAGCTCCAAGATCAGGTTTTAAGCTACTCTAGCAATTCTCGAGGTCGATAGGCAGTGGTAGGAAGCATTACACTATAGAAGTGGAATTTTAACATCTTAATGACTTGCTACATTTTACAAATTCATGAGACAAGTGAACTCTATATAGACGTCTTCGCGGTGCACATGCATCCTATACTAATCAGGCCGCGTGGTCAAGAATCCATATGGGAAAAGGAAAAAATAGATGGAAGGACACCAAGGATTAGGTGGAATTGTGTTTTATAGCCAAGGTGGGAGCATCATATAATGGCAAATTATATAGGGTGCAATTTTACGACACTACAAATATCATTGATAAATAATACTCTCCAAACAAAGTCAAAGTTGTATTTTTTGTACCAATAGTTCTAAATGTGTTTCAAATGTTGGTGGTAACTTTAAAGTATGTTATGTAATTTTTTTCATATTTAGAAATGTATTTGAGCATTATGTGGTGAGAAAGAATAGACTAGTAATAAACAATTATAAACCAAATTGATCATTGTGGTTGTGCATGTTCATCTTAGATCATCATTTCGATCAGATAGGAATGTTGTGCAACCACTATAATTTATAACCAAATTAGATAATGCTTTAAAATTCCAAGGAGATTTGAAATGGCATACCAATGATGATCCCTTCATAAGCAATCATGTTTGTTCACTATATAACAGTTCGTTCATCACTTTGGAAAATGAAAACATTGTCTCTATATCTCCATGAAAAATTGTTTATCTTCCAACAAACATCATAAAGTGATCTTAAGGTATTTTGAAGATTGTCCATTGTTTTAGGTCTGTAAGATCATAATGCATAATTTGTGTACCCTCCCTGTGACATGATCACTACCCTTTTGTTTCATCTAACATGTGCATCATCAAAACTAGAATTTTACCTCTCTCATGCTTGTAACAGAGATATTGTCTTTTAGTATCACTGAAGCACTATGAATATGTACTTATTTTGCTAACTTGAATGATGCTATTTTCTTCTTTTTTGTTTATTGATTTCTCCTATAAATATATGTTGTTCCTGTAGCTTTATGATGTTCTTGTATCTAAATCTTGTAGCTATATGTTGTTCCTATAGCTTTAAATTGTCATCGTGTAGCTATATGTTGTTCATGTAGCTTTAAATTTTCATCTCATAGCTATATGTTGTTCCTATAACTATACATATATCTTCAAACAAGAACCATAAACTGATCTTAAGGTCTTTTGAAGATTGTCCAATGTTTTAAGTTTGTAAGATCATCATGCATAATTTTTGTACCCTCCCTATGACATGATGATTACCCTTCTGTTTCCTCTAACATGTGCATCATCAAAGCTATAATTTTACCTCTGTCATGCATGTAACATTGACATTGTCTTTTAGTATCATTGAAGCACTATGAATATGTACTTATTTTTCTAACTTGAATGATTATCTTTTGCTTCTTTGTTGTTTATTGATTTCTCTTGTAGCTATATGTTGTTCCTGTAGCTTTGTATGATGAAACTTTGCCCAAATGATTAATGTTGCATCGTAACATTAGTTATACTATATTTTATTTCTTTCTTCGTAGTTCCCCTCGAATTGCTATTATTTCTTTGTTCTCAGCTTTGATTAGCTCATCATTGCATCAACAAGAACTTATGCTTTACATCCCTTGTCTATAGGAGTTTCAATTATTTTTTACAAACATGAGGAATGACATTTTTTTTGTTCTTGGTGAGAGGGAAATTTTTTTTTTGGCCTTTTTTCGTAATAATGACAAATCTTGTTCCATTGAATGAATATTTTGACATAATTAGAACACTTTGATTTATCTCCTCTTATTGGGCTATACTGCAAATAATCATTGCAAATGTTTTTCATAGGAGTTTTAATTTTTTTTTACAACCATTTGAAACGATAGTTTTTTTTGTTCTCGGTGAATGGCATAAGCTTTTTTTTTGTCTTTTTCATAATAATGACAAATCTCATTTCATTTAATGAATATTTAGACATATGTTATCTAGTTATTGAATGCATATTTAATGCATAGAGTTTTCCAAGCCTCTCATTGATTACTAATATATGTGCAATCCATACAAATCTTAAAAAAAACTACAAAAGCCTATGTAGGCTATTTCAATGGAAACACTTTTTTTTTTAATTGAAGAAGATTTGAAATCAACACCATTTAGGTGTCTACAACATGGAAACAATTGCATAGTGAGATTTTGTATTCCTTGTAATAATGGATGGCAAATGATATCCAAGAAAATATTTAGAACTACTATCTCATTCAATACAAATTTACACCACCAACGTCATTGTCATTGAATGTATTCTTATTTCTCAAGCCCTTCAATGAAAACTATGTGCAATGTACATTTGCATCTCCTTGTCAAACCCAAATTCTCCAACTTGTTCAAGTAGCAGATTTCTCAGAGAAATCACATGGTAGACTTCTCAGAGCTACCAGTTATTGCTGGTAAGTTATAATTCAATACTCCAGTCTTGTATATTTATTATTGTCCATATCATCTTTAAGCAACCTTCTTTCTTATAAGTTTTGTGTGATTAGCTTATAATTTTTAGCAAATTAAAAACCCTTTAACACATAAATCACATCTAATATTTCCTAGTGTTTGCATGTATTGCCATGTTGAAGCTTTCCTACTATTGCATTCTCTTTGAATGCAATCTATTTGTTTCTCCTTAAAATCAATAGCTTTAGAAACTTTGGTGTGGGACTTCAACATTAAAACTCATATTTCAGACAATTTGGTCTACCAAATTGTGATTTTCTGTATTGTATTTCAGATTATAAGAAAACTCATATTTAATATAGCAGCAATTAAGGCCAGATGTTTTGTGCTTTAATTCAGTTTAGATAGTTGTTGTAATTTTGAGATGTGTGTCAATTGTTAATGAAATTTGTAGTAGTTTCACAAAGGCAAAATCTCCATAGTCTTCAAATTACAATAAACTTAGCGATTATCTATTGTTAAATCATTACAATATATTTGTATTTGAATACCTTTGATTATGGATGTTGCACGAAAGCAATGACAATTGTTTGACATAATTCCTAAGGAATAAATTAGAGCTGCAAAATATTTTTTGTCAATAACTTTGGCATTACATCTGCAAATTGACTAATATGTTAAATGAATATTAGAACTCATAGTGTCATATGATAATCTATATTAGTTTTTTTCTCCGAGTCACTTGCTGACTGTAGGCAACCTGCAAGTACTTGTCAGTCAAGCAAGATTTTGGTGATTTTATCAACAATGTATAGATTGCATTATCAAAATTAATCAAAACTTAACATGGATTATACCACAATTTGCTCACATGTCTTTTGTTGAGTTCTACAATCGTTACTTAATTTCAATTAATATGTACACTCCAAAATTGTCAAGCCTACACTCCAAACATAAATTAATTTCAATTAATTTATGTTTAGGCATGCACCTTTATAAATATTTTCAAATCTAGCAATGCATTGTCTATCTATTTTTCTCAAATCAAGAGGTTGAGGTATTCCATCCTTTTATTGTTACTATTTCCCATGCAAGTCTCTTTTGTAGCTAAAATGTGTATAAAACTTTGAGGGGTTTGAAAATAGACTTAAGAGAGATGTTTGAGAAATCTAGTTATTAATATGCATATTGCTTGTTCTAAACAAATGCAAGTGAGTAATTTGGAAGAGTTAACGAAATCTGTGACAAAAGCTAACAAATGAGATCACCTGTTAGTATGTTATTTCAAAAAATTTAACAAAATCAAGTGACTAAGGTATTCCATCCTTTTAGTGTTATCAAATTTCCACAATCCATTAAAATTAAATTAAGAAGCTTTTATTTTAGACTATGTATGTGTTTTTAGCATCAATGTTTCGAATCACACTTCATGATCCATCATTAAGATGTAAGAGAGAGAAAGAGATGCAAAAATGTAAGATCTTGAATTTTTGAATCTCTTACTCTTTCTTACATAGTGATGATGGATCACAGAGTGTGATCTGAAATGTTGATGCTAATAACACTTACACAGTCTAAACTAGAAGCTTCTTAATGTAATTCCATCCTTTTGTTCTCACTATTTCTCATGCAAGCCTCTTGTCAGTAAAACATATGTATAATTTTGAGGGATCTAAAAATAGGCTTAAATTGGGTGTTAGAAATTAAAGTACAATGATTCTAGCTGTTATAATGAATATTGTTGTTGTTTGTTCTAAACAGCTGCAAGTGGATAATTTAGAGGACTTAATGGAAAGTCACTACAACCAAAAAAGGAGATCACATGTCAGTATATTATTTTAAAACTTAGTAATGTACATAAATATTCACTATTGTGTGATATATCTCTTACTTGTCAAATCTGATCAAAATTTAAAATGAGTCATTAGAGATTTGAGAATTATTATGTATATCTATGTTTTCTAATTTTCTCTAAGCACATTGCAAGTTATATGACACCAAAGTTATAGTGGAATATAGATAATTTTAATGTCATTAGAGGATACGATTGAGGTGGCATCCCCCTCATATCTTGTCTCACAGAAAAATTATTAAGTGTTTGTTTCCTTTGAATGAATGTAGTGTTAGAATGAATTTAGAATAAATAAGAGGGGAGGGGTGAATCAGTTATCCTCAGGTCTAGATTTAGCAAATAAAAATTTCTGTATTTCAGATCTACTCGACAATAGTAGCATATGTCAACAACTTAATCATGCAGTTTAATGTCTAATATAATTAGCTTGTAGAAACATAATAGTAAAACAAACCATAAGCATTCACACAAGTTGACACAAGTATTTAACATGGAAACCCAATATGGGAAAAACCACCAGTAACATGCTACCAAGTTTCACTCTTCTAAAGTGAGCTCTGTGAGGAGCCAACCCTGTTAAAGGTTACAATAACACACTATTAGGTGTGACCTAGTTAAAGGATTTAATCACCCTATCAGGAGTGGCCTTGTTACAGGACTTAGAACATTCCACCTGAATGTCACCTTGTTAGAGAATTTATTCAAATGACTGTTAGGTCAACCTTGTTAAAGGATTTTAACTGATGCAATGGTTAGAAAGTAATCAGCAGTTGTGATCTGATACATACAACTTAATTTTCAAATTCAAATCCAATTACAGCTCTGATGCTAACTTACTGGATGGCCTACATTGTCATTTCAATCTTCTGATCTGCTTGGAAATTCGTCAAGCAATCACACATGCAACTCTCTGCTTCTGTATTCAGCCTTCTCTGCTAGGTCATGCCAATTAGTAAATTAACTATGCAATCCTCTTGCATACATCCATCCACTTCCACACTTAATGAATAACCCCTTGAGGTTAACATATACCTCTCTATCTAGGTCAGATAAATCTTTGCCGCTTAATCAAGATTGTAGATCTTAGGTTAGGTCAGATCCAACGGATCATACCATCATTTCATTACATTTACTTCTCCAAAGTAGTCTCTAATTAAATATTGAAACCATGCATTAATTGCAGTTACCCATACATTAAATGATATGGATCAATCTTTAATTAACATTACATATCCCAATAAAATTAACTAAGTTGGCCAGAGATCTCAAATCTCATAATTAATCCAATTACCGTAAGTCGGCCAACATCACTATTTTCACTCGGCAATTTCACTGGTGCTTGGCACTGAACAAACTTTCTCATCACAAACAACTTCACTCAGCACAAACAACTTTGCTCGGCACAAGCAACTTCGCTCGGCACAAGCCAAACTTGCTCGGCACAAAACAGCCAGAAAAACTATCTTTGAAAGATAAACAACTAATTACTTTGTCTGAGTGCCAACTGATCAAGTACCCTTTTATTTTCCTTAACTCAACCATTCACTTTGTCTTCTTGTTAAATATTCTTCATCAACAATAGATATGGTACTCAAACAAATAACAATAGTCTCACCAGTTAAGGTTTGACATCAATGACAAAATAACAATTGCTTGCAATGTCACTTTCCAACATGTAGGTATCTCTTCACTTGCATCAACATTTTCCTGCATGATAGGATGACTTGATGCTTCCCCATTGACACTTTTTTTTACCCTCTCTAAATAAAATAATATACTTATGAAACAATGGAAGTGACTCTCTAAATAGGGCATACATCTCCCTAATAAAGTGAATGAATTCTTGAAATAGTCAACCACATAGAAGTGATGAGTGAACCTTGAAACATTGATCAAGAACAAAACAAGATCCCTAAGAACATCATTGCCTCTTTAGAAGACATCAAAAATCCTAATTATAATACGGTATAAAACCCTCATCTATAGTAGAATGAAATAAAAACTTTACTAAAGCAATGAAAATAGATGTTCACGAGGGAAACTTTGTATTTGAATGTAATAATGGAAGAAAGAAATAAGCATTAAAAAATTTCATGTTCTCATATAAGCATGTTGTTCCTAAAAATTCTCCATGAACTGGGTATCCTCTATTGATATTTCTATTATGTACTTGACCTACAACAGTTTGAATGATGTTTCTTCATGTTGAATGTCCTTGTTTATATATTACATCCTTGAAGTTGATTCCATTGGTATGACCCTTTGCATTGACATTTTTTTCTATTATATGATTGTCCTTTATGCACCATTATCATATTTGTTGTTGTATTGTGATAACACTCTTAACAATTTCAGCTACAAAAATAATATTCTTGAAATGTTTATCTGCCTTCTTGCTACTACATGTAATGTTACTGTTACTACCATCATGAGATCCTTTCTTGTTAATTGTAATGACATTGCTATATTTTTTTGTTTGATAACATGTTGATATGATTTTACAATATATAGCTTAGTATATCACAATGATTGTCCCTTTTCTCATCTTTCTTGTTTTTTTGATCTGATCTATGACTCCTTAGAAGAATATAAATTCATGTTTGTTCCTTACCTTATACTATTCAGATTCATTGCTTATGTGTTGATTTGACTTGCTACTTGTGAATCTGTAGAAGGGAATGGCTCCATTTCATATGTTTACTGCACTTTTAGAATTATCTTTCAAAACTAGAATTTTATCTCTATCACATGTTTTGTTTCCTCTAACATGTGCATCATCAAAATTAGAATTTCACCACTATTATGCATGTAACAACAACATTGTCTTTTAGTATCATTGAAGCACTATGAATATGTACTTCTTTTGCTAACTTGAATGATGCTTTTTTGTTGGCTTGTTGTTTATTGATTGCTCCTGTAACTATATGTTGTTACCATAGATTTAAATTGTCATCTTGTAGCTATATATTGTTCCTATAGCTAAATATTGTAGCTATATGTTATTTATGTAGCTTTGCATGTTGTTCCTATAGCTTTAAATTTCCATCTTGTAGCTATATGTTATTCCTATAGCTACATGTTGTTCTTGTAGCGTTAAAGTGTCATCCTTTAGCTATATGTTGTTCTTGTAGCTATATGTATATCTTCCAACAAGTACCATAAACTGATCTTAAGGTCTTTTGAAGATTGTCCATTATTCTAAGTATGTAAGATCATAATGCATAATTTTTGTACCCTCCCTCTGACGTGATGATTAGCCTTATGTTTCATCTAACATGTGCATCATCAAAACTAGAATTTTACCTCTATCATGCATGTAACAACAACATTGTCTTTTAGTATCATTGAATCATTATGAATATGTACTTCTTTTGCTGACTTGAATGATGCTCTTTTGTTGCTTTGTTGTTTATTAATTACTCGTGTAGCTATATTGTTGGAAAGTTGGATGTGTTGTCTTTGATGACAACATATGATGTGAAAAACAATAATGCAGTGTGCCTGAATGCAAGTGAATAACCCATATTTGTAATAAGGTTATACTTCTAACAAGGTATTTTCTTATTGTGGGTAATCAACCCCACCGTGGTTTCTCCCCTAAGAGGGTTTCCATGATAAAACTTTGTGTATTAAAGTGTTGTGGATGTGTTTATGATATTTGCATGCATGATTAATTTACTTGGATCAGACACAAGGGTTTAAAGTTTTAAAGGATAGTGAAAGTTTATAAAGTTTAGGAACAACTGATTCATGCCCCCACCCTCTCAATTGTTCATTGACTTATTTCCTACATATATGTTGTTCACATAGCTTTAAATTGTCACCATGTATATGATTACTCCTATAACTATATGTTGTTCCTGTAGCTTTAAATTGTTATCTTGTAACTATATATTTTTTCTACTAGCACTACTAGCAGCACTATACCAAATGCTTTTTCGTGAAATATAATTGGGAACCTCAACATTATTTGGGTAGTGTTTTATTGTTGCAACCTAGGTGTAACACCGATATTTAATTAGCTTGAGGGAATGTGTCCTTTAAACATTATTTTTGGTTATGATGTCTAATTTTTGTCTCTTTTAACATTTTATTAAATTGCAGATCTAAGGGTTCCACAATCTATTAAATTTGATAAGGGCATGTAGGGAACTCTGTCAAAGTACAAGAAGCAAGAAATCTGTCAAAAGCTATCAACTACTTGAAAATTGCATTTTATTGGAAGTTTTTTGAGCATATAGGCAAATACTCGTGCTATAGACTAATGTTTTAATCTTTGATGTTTGTTCCATGGTGAAGTTTATATTTCTTCTTCTATTGTTCTAACTTCTATTTTTAAAAAAAATGGGCAGGGAATCCAACTACACACAGCTCTTGCCCTTTAAAGGGTACTAGCTTAATGGAAGAGCATATGCTTTACAAGTAGGAGGATGGTGGTTTGATTCCATCATGCCCTAATATCACTAAATATATGAAAATTAATTGAAATAAATAGTATTAAATTAATAAATGGAAGCAAAACAAGAAGCCTTTTTAGAAGCAAAAAAGTAAGCAACAATAGAAGCCAAACCAGAAGCAAAACATAAGAAATCTTGGATGCAAAAATTGGTGTTATCTAGGAAGCAATTCAGGTAGCAAACAAAGAAGTAATAATGGAAGCAATTTTAGAAGCAATAAAAGATGCAATAATAGAAGTCATATGAGAAACAATAAAAGACACAAAAATGGAAGAAAAGCTAGATGTAATAAGAAACATTATATCAGAAGCAAAATTGGAAGCAAAAGTAGAAGCAAAATTGGAAGCTAAAGTGAAATAAAAAATGGAAGCAAACTCAGAAGCAAACTTGGAAGAAAAATCAGAAGTAAACCTAGAAGCAACATAAGAAGCAAAATTGGAAGCCAAAATGGAAGCAAAATTGGAGGCAAAAAAGTATGACATAATGGAAGCAAAACCTAGTGTTGTTGTATCAATCTGATTGAAGAAATACACCATTCAATGATATGCAAAAGATCAAAAAGAACTTTCTATCTTATCTTGATACATTTTAATACAATCTGTTATATCCCCTGGAACCAAAAAGAGACTAGAACCACACTTGGGACCAAAAACCCTGGAACCCTTAACATGGAGAAAAGAAGGCCCTTTATAGAAGAAGGAAACCCTAGAAGTAACATCCATCTAGCACTTGTCCTTCTACAAAATTCAATTTAATGCAATCCTTTCCTTCACTGCCTGATCTTTCTTCAGAAGATCAACAAATGATTTGATCTGATGCACCGCCCACCAATACACAGGAATCGACCAATCATAATGCAGAAAAGACATAGAATAGGCAGAGAGTTTCAAAAAGAGCACACAAAATAGAGACCCATTCCACCACCATGCAATAATTAATGCAACCAGAGCCACAAAAAAATTACTCCACCACTAAATGACATCATCAATGTCAATTCAAAGACAAAAAGGAACCTCAAACCACTCCCCTGCAAGTCTGAAACATGTTTCCATAGTTGAAAACCCTTAGGAAAGCATTTGAATATTCCAACTATTAGTTTTCCACATGTCGCGTAGTCGCAAAGTCATGATTTGACTAGATCTGTCATGATTAGGATTGCAGTATAGCGCCTTGTTGACACCTGTCACCTTCACCCATGTCACCTGGGCATGAGCCCACAAAATAACCTTCTTGTCTATGAGTTGGTCACCACATCACCACTTTATCCACAAACCAATGGCCAAAAATTCATGTGCCACTTGATACTTAACCACTTCGAGCTCGGATATAAGAATATAAAGTTCTTCCTCAGTACTACCAAAGTGGGAAAAATACTTGAGGCACCTCTGATCTCAGATTGACACTTGGCACCCAGGTGTGAAGCCTCGATGGGTATCCTCCTTGCATTTTTCCTTTAAAGCTTTACGCCTACCATTTGATGAAAATGAATCTGATTGATGCTTAGTCTTCATACAGCCCAAACACTTTCCACATGGCGCATAGTCATGAACCCGCAAAGGTAAAACATCGTGCATCTCATGTTAGTGGGAAAGTGCCAACCATTGGATTAAAATGGATCAGTCTATCCTTTAAGCCCTCTATAAGCCTGACCACTTTCCATTTAGCGCTCAGTCACGTTTCCTTAAAGGATAATAACCTTACATCTTATGTTTGAGGAATTATGACAATTGTTAGATGGAAAAAGATATATCCTATTTTTAACTCACCGCTGATAGGTCCCATGATCTAAAAATTGACATGCATTGACATGACACAATGTCTTAATGGTTATGTTGACTGCATCTCATGATTAAGGAAACACGCTTTCCGTTGGATCAACTTTAACTTGCACAACAACTTAGAACAACATAAAATACATCAGGGATATTAAAATTTGGAAAAATTATTGTACCACCCTGCTAGGATACATGACTTAAAGTGATGGCCCCACAAATTAAATCATTAAAACACATGGGTAAAGGAAACTTAAATGATTTCAAAAAGGTAACACAAGATTATAACATGCTAAAAGAGACCTAGGGTTTTCTAAAACATACCAAGGGTTTTAAGGACTTGAGAACAATCACGACACTAGAACCAGGACCAAAAACATTTCAGAAAGACGACAAGAGAACACCATTGAAGCAATATTTTTAACAGTCCTAATAGTGGCTCTGAATGGGGATGTATGCCTCTTGTAGGCATGAAAAGATTCTAGAATTTCAGGGACAAGCAGACCTCTTACATAAAGGAAACTAATCTACAACACACACCTTAAACTACAAGAACCTACTTACAACCTCTTGTTCATGGATATTGAGAACTTCATGAGAAGTGGGATTTCAGGAATTGTCCATGAACTGGAAATTCCAAAAAAATTCCAATCAAATCTTTAAGAATGTAAGAATCAGAACCCCATTTACTATGAATAATGTGTGGTCCAAGCCAGATAGGATCAAACTTTCCATGTTTTCCTTTGTCTTTTAGCCTGGCATTCCACATCAGGACCAGGTTATCATTATCAAAACTTCTTGCAGGGGTTCTTCTGTCATACAAATTATTACAGTACAGTTGCAACCTAACATTTCTATCATGTGCTTCCCTTCTTTATTCATCCAATTGTATCAAATCATCCATTCTTATCCTCATGTCATCATCTAATTCTTCATCATACTCTTGGACAAATTTGTACATCTGCAAAAAGTTGTTTTGAGGTAACATAGCATGAATACCATATACCAATTCAAAAGGTGCACAACCAGTGGCCTTTTTTCCTGTCACTCTATCAGCCCATAGTGCCTGTTGCAACTTTGAATCCCAAGCCTTTTTATTTTTATCTAGTACTCTCTTCATAATTTTGATCAGGCTTTTATTTGTGGACTCATCTTGGCCATTCCCCTATGGGTGATATGGGGAAGAATAAGAAACTTGGATCCCATACTATTGGCAAAAAACATTAAAATATTCAGATCTAAAACACATTGCATTGTCTACCACAATAGTTTCTGGACAACCAAACCTAGTGAGGATATTCTATAACATGAAATTAATCACAACCTTACTAGTGACTATTTTAGTAGGAATTGCTTCAACCCACTTGGTAAAATAATCAGTTGTCATAAGAATCCATGAATGACCCCCACAAGACTTGTTAGGGATCTCACCAATGAAATCCATTCCCACTTCCAAAAAGGTGCCTTAATTGTAACATGCTTCAAGGGAAAACTCGCACCAAAATTAAGCTTACCTACAAATCTTTGGCAAGAATCACATCTTTTAACATAATTATGGGCATCCTTGAAAATAGTAAACCACTAGAAACCAGATCTCATAATCTTATGTGCAATAGATTTAGCCATGTAATGGCCCCCACACACACCATTGTGCATTTGTTCTAACAGGCCTCTAGATCTACTCTAGTCTGCACATTTGAGCAAGACTCCTTCATTGCTCCTCCACCATAGTTGACCTTGAATTATTGCATATTTTACAACATGAAACCTAACCATTCTCTTCCTATATTCATCCATGTCATGGGTTAATATCATTTTCTATAGATATCCAATCACATCAGTCCATATCACAAATATAAGGCCTTTGCTCTTCTTCTAGCACGTTTATAAGATTAGCATCTAAATTGCTCTGAGCCATTAGTTTTGCAAGTCCTAGGCCTCTGACCAATTTTGTGATATGAATATCAATATTGAATTCTTGGATCCTGTTGATCCATCTACATGCACCTTCTTCCTTAAACTTCATGATGGACCATAATATCCTTCACAACAACACTAGGCACATAAGCAACACCGGTTGCTCCCACCAAGTAACATCTGAAAGCTTTGACATTTTTTACCAAGGCATACGCATGCTTTTCCATGATATCATACTTTAGTCTGTTGCTTACAAGGATTTGCTGAAAAATAAAACGGGCTGCTCAAAGCCCTCTGAATTCTTTTATAACAATACTGCAACAACAATATTGTATGAAGAAAATGAGAGAATCTACAAAGGCTTACTATAATTAGGTATCCTTAACACAAGGGCATCTTTGATAGCCTGCGTAATATCTGAGAAAGCCTTAGATGCTTCTTGATTCCATTATACCTTAGCTCCTTTCTTCATCATTCTTGAAATTGGAATACTGGTTTCTGCAAAGTTTGTAACAAATCTTCTCAAGAAATTTACCTATCCAAAGAAATATTGAATGCCTTTGACATTCTTGGGTTGAGGGATTCTATCAATGGAATCTACCCTTCCAGGGTCAATCCTAACTCCATCTTTAGATACAATATGCCCTAAAAGCTTTCCTTCTGTAACACCAAAATACATTTCTTTGGGTTAAAAGAAACCCCATATTCCAATGTTCTATCAAAATTTTTCTCAAGATGACCACAATGTTGATCCTCCTTTGTCGAGTAAGTTGTAAGATCATCTCGATAAACTTATAAGAATTTATTTATGAAATCTGCAAATGCCACATCAATGGCTCTCTGAAAAGTTTCCCCAACATTTGTTAAGACTAAAGGCATTATGGCATATACAATAAGTACCCCATGGTGTGGTAAATGTAGTCTTGAACTACTCAGATTCCTTGACCATGACCTGATTATATCCTAAAAATCCATCCAACATTGACATCAATTTAGATCAAGTGACTCATTGTAGCATAGCTTCCATATTGGGCAAATCATAGTTGTCCTTTATTGAATTGATATTTAAATTTCTAAAATATACACACAGTCTGATGTCTCCATTTTTCTTTCTTATTGGTACCAAGTTTGATACCCATGTTGAATGTCTGATAGGTTTTATAATTCTAGCATCCCTCATTTTCTTAAACTCCTCGTGCATCTTTAGTGCCAATGTGGGATTCACAAGTCTCAAATTTTGTCTGAAAGGCTTTGTGCCTTCTTTTAAAGGAATCTCATGTTGGAAAGGATCTTCTCTATATGCTTTCAAATCATCATAAGACCATGCAAAAACATGCTTATATTTTTTGAGAAGATCAACTAACAACTCTCTAAGTTTAGGAGACATCTTTTTACCAATATATACCTTCTTAGGAGCTTCAGTTGTCCCTAAATTAACTTCTTCCAAATCCTCTGGATTGTTCACAGTCCTTTTAGAAAAGGGCTTGTCCTTATAATCAAAATCTTTCTCAAGAACAACTAATCCCTTTGGAACCTTATTTGATTTCAACTATAGGACATCCTTACCAAAAATAGTCTTTACCATCCAAGGTCTCCACATATCCACTGAAATCCATTTCTTTATTTCTAGAGTTTGATTCACAATATGAAAATCTCAGAATATCCAAATCATCTTTAAAGACCTGCCAACTTTCAACATTATCTGGTATAAAAGGCCTAGATTGAACCTCAATCTTAGAGATTCTTGCAAATGTGATATCTTATGGCCTCAAAGCAATATTGGCCAGTAAATATCCCAATTTGTTTTGGCTTCTATCCATCTAGTCAATACCAAATGCATCAAAATTTTCCAACTCATCCCAAACAACATTTTTGTATTGCTTTAGTCTTAGATTCTTTGAAGCATACTTGGATCTTATTTGAGAAATTACTAATTCAGAGTCTCCAATCACTCTGAGATTTCTTATGTTATGTCTTGAGTCCAACCTTAATCCAATCAAAAAAGCCTCATACTCTACAATATTATTGGTACATGTGAACAACAAAGTAAATGAGAATTTGAAGGTCTTACCACTAGGAGCTATCAACAAAACTCCTGCACCAGCTCCATATTTTGAGCTTGCACCATCAAAATACATAGTCCATAAGTCATTTTGGTCTGCCATGTTATCCTTTCCTTATATAAAAGTATATGCTGACCTTCTCCTTCAACCTTCCCATCTTGCACTTGGAAAGACCCAATATCAGTGTCCAAGAAATAATTCATATTATCATCCTCACTTTCCTCAATCATGTGAGTATTCATAGTTTCCCTGGATACCTTAACACTTTTACCAACAATATAAAAAGTTGAAAAAGATAAGTCACATTGAATACTTCCTCCCATTGAAGCACTCCACTTTCTTGATAATAGCATTCCATGTTGGGGAGGAATATCAACCACTACTCCATTCATTGTTAGCACCTTTTCTGGATATGCAACTATTATATAAGGCAGAGCTTTGATAGTACCTATGGCATGCACTTCCCTAGAATCCATTGCCTGACATCTTTCATGAGGAGTATCAACCTGCAACATCTTTCATGAGGAGTATCAACCTGCAATGCCATTGACTTCATTATCTCTGTAGGCATGACAATATTATACACTCCTGAATCTATCATACAAATTTTCAGCATCTTACCATTTATAACTAGAGTCAATAAAAGGGATCCACGAATCCCAAGGGAGTGTTTACATGATTTGTATTCAAATAGATCTGAGGGATTTTTGAAACAATTTCTTCTTACTCCTTCCCCTTATTATCATATTTATATTTTATATTTCCCATTTTCTCATTCTTTTCTGGCTTCTGAATCCTTGTATAAGAAATTCTATTTACCCATGTCCAATTCTTTTCTTTATGTTCCTTAATCCTCACCATTTTAAATAGTGGGACCTTGATAGTGATCTGTGATAACAATTACCCCATATCAACAAGGGTGTATTTTATATCAGAGATGTCTTGTTTCATAGTAACAATACTTTCACCTTCAACTTGAGTAGCCAAGATTGGCTCATTTCTCTTTGATTTCTTATCATCCCCTTGGAGAAGGGAAACGCTTATCTCTGGCATCTTTGTTTTTACCTTATAGACAAAATTTGGACTATTATACTAATCTTCTTTCCTAAACTTTACTCTTTTGACACTCTCAGCAAGTTTTTCTTTTTCTTGTGTCTGCTTAGTGTCTTTAATAAACATACTAATTGGTTTTTCATCTACATTACCAACTATTTTACTTCTCAAATTATAATTACTCCTTGCTTGAGTAACCATGTCTGCAGTGATTTGTGCAATCCCTTCATCCGAAGGTATTCTTAATAAAATAGGCTCCTTACTTCTTTCAGCATTGCACCTTATATCATCAATCTCCTCTTCTTGATCATCAGATGGAACTATATCTTTGTTTTTAATTTCATCATCACATTCTTCTTCACCCTTCAAGTATGAAAAGGTCATTGCACAACTACTATTTTCATACAATTCATCTTCCTCTTCCCTTTCTTGTTGTACTTCATTTGCAGATATTTTCAAGGCAATAACACAATAATCAGGATTGTGTGGGGATTGACAAGTTGTGCACCATGAAATATCATCACATACATTAACGAAGCTTCTTTGTAGAGGATCAGGAGTCTTATCATCAAGCTTGTCTTTCTTTTATGGGAGAATATCTTTCCCATCCTTCCACTGAGTAGTATATGGGTAATTTTGCATTCTTGGTTGCTGATTAAAATTGCTAGTGAATTGCCTATAATTTCTTGGAGGCCTATTATCTCAATTTTCTGAAGGCTTCAAATCTTTTATGGCATTTAAAATCTGCTTCATATTAACCTCCTCTTTTGGTTTCACATTGGAAGGTCTATTTGATTCTTTCCTAGTAGGCTTCTGTTCCTCCCTTCTACCCAATTTTCTTGATACTCTTCTATTAGTCTCTGTAGACACCCAAAAATGGTTTGAGCATGCTAGTCTATGTGTTTTAACATTTTTAGCATTACAATTGAAACATTGTTTTGTGATCTAATTATTCCTCTATGTTGCACATATGATCTTTATTATACAATGGCATTGTGTCTTTTGTCGATGATTGAATATTGCAAAATTCTTCAATTATTTACTAATATTTCTACTCTCTTTATCAAATTGATCATTTTCCCAATCAATTTTGATAAACCCTAAACCAATCCTATTCGATCCTAAACTGATCCTATTCAATCCTAAACCATATCAAATCATCCTAAATCAATTCAAATATAATCTATTCTATTATATTCTATTCCTAATCATTTCAGAAATGTTTGGACTCATTCCAACCATTCTGGGGCATTGTCCAAGATCATCGATGCCTAATTAACTCAATTTTAAAATTGATCAAACCTATTTTCTAAATCTATTCAATCTTATCATCATTCTAGGGGTATTGTCCAAGTTCATCGATGCTTCGTATCCCTTTTATCATCCTATTGGATAATATTGCCAAAGTTCATCGATGTTATCATTATCAATTCAATATTATTGTCCAAGTTCAACAATGTTATTTCTGATCATTATTATTTTGGGAACATTGTCCAAGCTCATCGTTGTTTCCCTATTCCTATTTAAATCCTATGGCGTCATCAAAGTTCATTGATGTTATTCAATCATTTTCAAACATTATTATTTGGGCGCATTGTCAAAGTTCACTAATGCCTCAAACCTATCATGATCCTATCAATATTATCAAAAATCAATTCAATTGTATATTAATACCTTCAATTTGATCGATGATTCAATAATTTATCCTCTTGGGATGAATGACCTATGATTTGTCCCTATTATTTATGAATAAATTATAATTATTCAATCTTATCCCAAGTCTTCACAATTAATTAGTTTTTAATTAATTAACTAGCTAATTCAATTTATGGGATTTTATAATTTCATAAATGCTAATTTTGATTTATGAGGAATATTGATTTATTTATTGAATTAATTCCTCCTAATCCCACCTAATTTGTCATATCCCTTAATTGTGATTCATATCCCTATTAAGGTGCTTCATGATATCTCCCATATTTCCTCATTCAATTCTCCCCTAATCATGCTTCCAATTTCCTACCTCCTTTTCCCTCCATTGTGCATTGAATTTATGCATTCTAATTCACCTAATTGCTTCTCATTTTCTATAAATTGAGATGCATTCCTCTCATTCAAGTTAGAACCACTATCTCCTAGTATTCTTGCTATCAACTTTGGCTTTTCAACACTTGTGCATTTTTGTCATTGGAAAAAGAGAAACATAATCTACTCTATGGATAAGAAAGGAGGACATGGGAGCTACATTTGAAGGGAGTTTTTTAGTGTTTTCATGCTTTGTGTTTATGCTCTCATTTCAAATGGCTTTCATGATAGATTAGATAGGTTTTGCATATTGTTTAGGGTTTTATGGTTACCTAGATATGCTTATTATGCTTTTTTCTAGTCTTACATTTGGTGAACCCAACATGAAACATGCCTAACTTATTACATTTTTGTGCATTTTGCAGGTTCTGGAAGAGTTCTATGCTCTAGGTTACAGGTTTTGCGCAGTTGCTTTCAAGTTCTGCGCAGTTGGTACCCAGATCTATGCATGTGGTTAAGTCTTGCATAGTTGGTTGCATGTCTTACGTAGTTGGTACCCAGACCTACGCAGTTGGCTACTTAACTGTGCAGTTGATCACCAACCTGCGCATTTGGTTACATAGGATGGTTCTTTAGGGTTTAGGATCAATATCTGCAAGTTTAGGAAGCATTTCTGCATTTCATGCTTTCTTTTCTTATTTTCATCTGTTACAAAGCTAAAATGGATCCTAAAACAATGAAAATGAACCCTAACTTGGTTAATGAGCCTCATATTTGAATTTTCAAGTCTAAAATGAACTCTCGCATTTGATTTGGGCTCTTAAAATTAACTACACCTAGTTTAGGGTTACATGCAATCAAGGTTCTCCCGATTTCAAAAGTCACAATCTAGCCTAACTAGGGGTTCAAATGGAATTCATTATAAAAAATAAATTTTTTTAAGTTGATAAGGACTCTAAAATGAACATGCACACTTGATTTGGGAATCTAAAATGAACATTGAACTAGTTTAGGATCAAATGCAGATTTTTTATTTAAAGTGTTCCCAAATTGGTTCAATGCACACATAAGATAATTAGGGTTTCAAATTGATTTCAATCTCTCCAAATCAATCATAAATGGCATAAGAAATGAACCCTAGTTTTATTTTGGATAGTCTTACATGCTTAGATGTGGAAAAAACCTTTGATTTTGCAAGTTTTCACCACCTTTTAGGCTTCTGATCAGTTGTTGTGCACTTGGTTATAGGTCCTATGCAGTTGGTTAGAAGCTGTGTAGTTGGTAGTCTAATTCTATGCAGTTGGTCAGAAGCTGCACATTTGGTGGTATGATTCTGCATAGTTGGTACCCTGATTATGTGTAGTTGGTATCTTGTTCCTGCGCAGTTGGTAAAATGGATGTTTTTCATGCAAATTTATGAAATTCTCCATTTCTAAATCTTTTTCTACACTTGGTATACTGGATTCCTGTGTTACTAATGATCTGTGTAGCATTTTGGCAATCGTGGGATGAAGAATGAATCATAAAACTACTAATGATTTTGATGTAGGACGCTTGTCAAAGACCTTGTGTGTCTTCTAAAACTTTCATGTATGCTTTTAGTAGTTAGAAAACACTTCAGCTTGGTGCTTAAAAAGAATCATTTTGTTTATGTGTCTGAAGTGTCTTCTAGTTTTTGTAATCCCAAGGAATTGCATGGATGTATCCTCTCCCCTCACCTTCGTGGATCTTGGGTGAAAGAGAAATCCATGCAATCCTTTAGTGTGGCTACCTCCCAAGAGCTTTAGTAGAGCCAGTGAGAGTGGATTGCCCAACTGGTAAAAGGCTAAAGCCAAGCTCTTCTGAACTGGTATATAAAATATGTCATTGTGATTAATCTCATAGTGAACAGGTGTTGAATAGGTTATACCGGGAAGAAGATCTCCCTTAGCACCCTTGTGGTGCATAAAAACTTACATAATGTAACTTATAACCACCTGAACGGATACCCTCACTAAAAACCATGTTGTAGTATCTAAAAAACCTCTATCTATTGGCGTGGAAGGTCAGAGACCGACTAAGACATCCCATACTTTCACGGCTCTTAGTAGAGACAATGGTCCCTTGGGAATTGATTACCCTTGGGATTCAAAGCTTGGTGTGCCTAAGAAGTGAGTGCACTGTAAGGAGGCGCCCGTGCCTCCAAGATTCCAAGTTTTCCGCTATGAGTAGGCATGGCTAAACTTTGGTTCAAGTGGGGATTCAATAGATATTGTCCTTTCCATCCTTAGGTTGTGATTTTTTTGTTTCAATTTTACAACAATCATTCTTAATGATGAGTCTTGTGTGGGTGTTTCAAAATTTTAAAGAACAATTTCAAAAAACACTCCTAAAATTTTGAATCTCATTACAGACATTCCCAAACATTCTTGAACACTTTTATTTTTCCAAAAACATCTTGTTTCAAAACCTTGTGAACATATGGAAATCGGAAACATTTATCTTGGAGCCTTGATGTTTGATTCCTCTTGCATATTCATGGCATAATCCCCTTTGCATACATTGCATAAATCTCCTTACATTTTGTATTTCAAAAATCTTCTTGCATTTTAGTCCTCATCGTAATCCTCATTATAGTCCATCTTGCATAATTCCTAATCATAGTCCTTTTGCATAAATATATCATCTTAGATCCTCTCTAGAAGCTTTGCAAAATAATCCTAGAAAGTATTCAAATCATAGAACCTTTCTTTATGATGCTCAACATAGGATCTTGACTTGGTCCCCTTTTTACAAATTTCAAACCCCCCTATCAATTGGTCACATTCCACCTTTTTCATGATGGATTTGACCTAATCCATTTTATCAAAAAATTGTCCCTTGTCCCTCAATCCCCTTTTTCAAGTCAAGATTTTTTATCCAACCTCATAAGGTTATGCTCTTATCTTTTGTCTCCTTTCCAAAGATTCTTTCCAAAGTCCAAAAACCAAATAAAAAAAAAGAGAACATAGTTGCATTAAGCCATAGGTTTCTTTGCATAAATCATCCAAAGTCCAAATTTGCATTTGCATAAAGTCCTTGCATATCTTAGGTTGCATTTTCATTCTAAAAGTCCCTCAAAAGAAAGTCAAAAATATTGTACTTGCATATAGTCATCATGTCAATCTTCACTAGGTTCCAAGCATCCAAAAGGAAAAAAGACACTTATCAACCCATGTTTCCATCACAAGGAAAATCACAATTACCTTTTGATCAAAGACAAGATGTACCTTTGCAACAACTAGCTTTTGAGCCAAGACAAATGACATCAACACAACCAAACAATCAATTGCATAAAATCCATAAACACTTGATTCAAAATTTGCAAGAAAATTTAGATAAAGAAAAGAAAATCTTGGAAGAGAGGGTAGAAAAGATGATAAAGAGTAGAAAGGAGATGGTCAAAATACTTAGATGTCCAAGTGAATATTTTGGTGAAATTGACATACAATCTCTCATTGAGAAATCAAATATACCAAAACTTATTTTAAAACTCAATGAGGCAAATGAAAAATTTAACAAAGCCCAATGCAATCATGTGCAAGAGCCAACATTTTTTAACCAAGTCCCAGATTAAGCTCAATTCAATCAAGTTTCAAATCAGTCTCCATGTACTCAAATTTCAAATCAATCATTCAACCAAATTCCCAAACAAACCCTTCAACCAGAGTGCAGCATAATTCAATTGGGGCCACCACCTAATTATGAACCAATCTTCATTCCAATGAAACCAAGTGTCCCTGAAGAAACCAAAAAACCTCTTGTGCCAACCATAGACACAACCAAACAATCAATTACATAAAATCCATAAACACTTGATTAAAAAGTTGCAAGCAAATTTAGATAAAGAAAATAAAATCTTGGAAGAGAGGGTAGAAAAGATGATAAAGAGTAGAAAGGAGATGGTCAAAATACTTAGATGTCCAAGTGAATATTTTGGTGAAATTTTCATACAATCTCTCACTGAGAAATCAAATATACCAAAACTTATTTTACAACTCAATGAGGCAAATGAAAAATTCAACAAAGCCCAATGCAATCATGTGCAAGAGCCAACATTTTTTAACCAAGTCCCAGATCAAGATAAATTCAATCAAGTTTCAAGTCAGTCTCCATGTACTCAAATTTCAAATCAATCATTCAACCAAATTCCCAAACAAACCCTTCAACCAGAGTGTGGCATAATTCAATCGGGGCCACCACCTAATTATGAACCGATCTTCATTCCAATGCAACCAAGTATCCCTAAAGAAACCAAAAAAATTCTTGTGCCAACCATAGAAACAAGTCAATCAATATCAAGGTCACCAATAATTTTGCATTCAAGAACATTATCTGGTGATGAAGTCCCTCTTATGTCCTCAAATCAATCAAGTTTTTCTCAAACAAGGACAACTTCAAATATGGCATCTTTTGGACATAAACCAAGCATAATCAATGAGACCTTTTTTTTATCATATTCACTCCAAAAAATTTGTACATGTAATAATGATATGGTATCACCAACAAGATCCATCAAGCAGCGCAAGTTCAAATCTAAATTTTTAAAGAATTTGTTTCAAAAATTGGATCCTATAAATGAAGAGGATTACATAAATAATTCACCCATGTCTAGCAATGGATCATCCCAAAACAATCACATGGATGAAATACCTATTTCCCCTTAAGAAATTGAACTTCAAGAAACATCCATGTTTCCCTCCACTCCTTCATCCCCACATTCCTCCCAAGAACAATTTCCCCCATCCCCATCAATTGATTCTTTAAACAATGCAACCTTCCAATGGTTATCCACAAAAGAAATCTAAGCTATTCATATGCATATCCCAAGTTCCTTTGAACCGATTCCACCATGTCCTCCAATTTCAATCAAGCCTATTCATGAGAGTCCTATCCAAATTCCATCTTCCTCATATCAAAATGTTGACCCCTTTCAAGAATCCCCCTTACATGTCCAAATCCATATCCCATGTCAAGAGGATGATAAAAAACATGAAGAAACCTATCTACAAACATATCAAGATCAAGTTCCCAACGATGACCAATCCCCCCTAGTTGTTGACCAAGATCCCACTATCCTTATCCCCGCTCTCCAAGATGGTCCCATTATCCCTAACTCTCCCATCCAAGATGATCCCTTGCCATTTCATAACCAAAATGTCCTCCCAAGTACCATTTACCTTTCACTTCCTAAGAAAGATCATGATCTCCCTTCCATTTCTTCCCATGATCCCATGTCACATCAAGATCAAGGTGTCCCTTCACCTTCATGTCCACCACAAGATCCCATCATCCCTCCAGATCCTCCCCAAGACCCTTCCATCTCTTCATCTCCTTGTGCTAATCCTTCATATATCCAACAAGATCATATCCTGCCTAATGATCTTGTCACTGATCCTATTCCATAATAGGATCCCATTATTCCTCCTGATCCCCCTTGTGATCCAAGCACATCTATGAAATTTGTTCGTGAACTCCTTACACTTCAAATGGGTTCCCCTAGTTCTATCAAGTCTAGTCCACCTCATGGTCCTATAAGTCCTTCAATTTCATACACACCTCATAATAATGGACTTGCATCTTGTAGAAAGTATCCTAGTAGTCAAAGAAATCATTATCAAGTTAAAGGGTTAGACCTCCATGCAACAGGTATATTGAAACCCTCTCATATCCAAGAAAAGTCTAATGGCCATGGTCTTAATAACAAATCTACATCTTAAGGTGTTGGTATCCCTTCAAAATCCAATGTATACCTCCCCCTTCAACCCTTCCATCCATATTAGGTCCATATATTCCACCCTCCACTAGCTCACAAACCATTTACCCTTTCCCAAATGCAAGTCAACAAAGGCATACACCCTAGAGAACCTTCCACCCATCCAAAGATTCTCCACATCATTCCTATCCATCCATAAATCCCATTCCTTTTCCAAGCAATTTGGATACCAAGCATAAACTCCATAAGTCAAGTAATCCACATGCTATCAAGGATCAACATGTCCAATAAAAAGAATCAAGATATGATCCTAAAAGAAAAAGAAAATTAAAAATGGCCACAAAGGCCCTTTGAGAAAAAAGAAAAATCAAAAGAAATATGGGTTCCTAAATCTATTGTGCAAGCATTGCATTCCAAGGACCCTCAAAAAAATGAAAAATCAAACTGCATGTGGATTCCCAAGAAGCTTCTTGAAGCACAAGGTCCCAAAGAAAAATCAAAACTAGCATCCAAACTTGCTATCCCTCCATTTAAATGTCTTCCATCTTCCAAACCTATTTTTGGTCCTTGTGTCTGAAAATCCATATCCATTCCTCCATTAATACCTCAAACACCAAAATCTCTTTTTCCTCCATCACTCCATCACCCCTCAAGGTGTGTGCTAATGTTGTTCTTGCATCCATATCCATCCATTCAAAATCCATCCTTCTTTCACTCCCTCCATCATCCAACTTCTATTTTCCAACCTATCCTCCATCCTATCCAATCCTTTTCATAATCCTTATCCATGCTTATCCAATCATCCCTTTCATATCCCTTTGTATTTACCCTACCAACGTCTTTGTGCATAGTATCATGGTCCATTATTGTATATCTTTCAAAAGAAAATTTTAGAGAATACAGACACTTGAGTCCTTCATCCATGTCATGTCATGCATCCAAGTGTCTTGCTAATATGTAAAAAATTCAAAACAAAACAAAAATGAAAAAGAAAAAATTTGCCTTGATGAAAACTTAGCAAACAGGTGTCTTGGTAACACAAAAAAAATAAAGAGAAATAATTTCGTCCAATAGTGAAAACCTGGAAAAAAAGTGCTTTGGGAAAGTGCCACGATGAAAACTTGGCAAACAAGCATCATGTGTAATTCTATTAACTTCTTGCAGTCTATACTTGGGGGAAAATTTCATTGGTGTTATCCTCCATTACTCCTATCATTATCCTCCATTATCCTAGCATGTCCTCCATTATTCTTATGTCCCTCATATCATTTATCCTATCAACACCCATATATCACATATCCCTTATTGATCTTGCTTATCCTACCCATATCTTGTCATTATCCTTTTCATATCCTAACATTTTCCCTATCCAAAATCCCTTTCTTGGTCTTGATGAAAATAAGGATGTTTAATACAAAAACATATTTTCAAAGAAAAACCTCTTGACATGTCCATTTCTTGCATTCCATCCACTACACTATCTCATTACCTTATCATTGTCATGTCATGTCTCCCAGCTTGGTGAAAAAAATGAACATGTTATCCCATTTCTTGGATAGTCCTTGGCACATAAACAGATCCAATGCGTGCAACGACCCTTGGCCTTCATCCCTCTACCAGTCCATTTCTCCTTTCACAATGTCCCTACCTTGCTACATTGGGGGCAATTCAAATCTTGCTCATGAAAATCTTAATGACCTGAAAAAATCCTAAAAATCCAAATAAGAAGATAAAAATCCAAAAAAATTGCATAATGTCCTGAACAAATACTAAAAATTTGCATAATGTCCTGAAAAAATCTCTAAAAATCAAATATGATCTTGAAAAAAGACCTTAAAAAATCGAATATGATGCTGAAAAAATCCCTAAAAAGCACAAAAAGTCATGAAAAAATCGTAAAAATTCCTGAAAAAAGATCACAAAAAAAATTCAAATATCTCAAAAATCCTAAAAAAGAATTGCAAAAAGCTTCTTAAAAATCTGCAATAAATTTGTACATACTTGTCTTTCTTTTGTGTAATGATCATCATGTGTGCAGACATCCGTGGTAGATTCATCATTATGTGCTTAGTAAAATCATGTTCTCACAAGCGCGAGCTGAAATATTGTGATTCAACACTCAATTTGGTTGGACCTGTTTGATCTTTCAATCTTTAGTATCAATCAATCTATCCAACTTGTCAATCAATCGTCCAATCAGTCAATCAAAATTTAAGCTATCAAACAATGAACATTTAATGCAAGTAACCAAACGATCAAAATGGTTGTTGGCTCACACTATTTCAGTGAGTGTTTTTATCTTTCATTGCTTTTTATCTTTTTGCCTTGTCTTCTGCCTATTTGATGATCTCATGAAATTCCGGGGCATGTTTTCTATATGCTTTAGGAAGAAGAAGATCATCCTTTGTCTGCATCATGTTTGTTTACGCAAAAGGATGGATTTCTTGCTCTAGCTTTTTGTGCCACGATGCGCTGCATCTGGTTTTACAATATCAAAATAAGCTCTTATGACATAATTGCACTTATGAAAGCCAAAACTCTTTCCTTCTTACTAACATTTCTTCGTCTAATTTTCACTTTCTACTAACATTTCTTCAATCAATCCATGCAATCATCTTTCTTTTCAAAAAAAAATTCCTCATGTCAATTTCTGCCCAATTTTTTGAGGGGGCATCCTACCTCCATTCGATTGATCCACTGGGGCATGATTTTTAATTTTTCTTTGATACAATTCTCATAATCGCATTGTATCAAAGAGGTGCAAAATGTAGACACCCAAAAATGGTTCACACCTATGTGTCTCCTTTTTAACATGTCTTCTATTCACTAATATTGTGTCATTCTTCCATGTCATCAATTACTAACATTTCTCTCATTTTGGCCGAATTGATCATCTTCCTAAATCAATCCCAGATCCTTCCAAACTCACTCTATTCCAAACTCGTATCAATGTCTTGTCAATCTCTTTCAATCAATCCTCTGGCATTGTCAAAGTTCATCGATGCCTTATCATCATCAATCCAGGAGAATTGTCATGTTCGTCAATGTCTCCCTAGGAGCATTGTCAAGTTCATCAATTCCTTCTCCTAAATCATCATTTGAGCGCATTGTCCAAGTTCATCAATGCCTCATCATCATTTAATTCCTCCAATAGCATTGTCAAAGTTCATCGATGCTATTTCATCATCAATCATCATTTCAAGAGCATTGTCAAAGTTCATCGATGCCTCACTGTCATTTTCACATTTTAGGAGCATTGTCCAATTTCATCGATGTCTCCTTATCTCTATTTATCCTCTAGCATCATCCATGTTCATTGATGCCATTATATCATTTCCAATCATTATTGCGAGCGCTTTGTCAAAGTCCATCGATGCCTCATGATTTCCTAAACTATTCCAGAACCATCATAATTGATCCTAATCCTTATCAATATACCATTAAAATCTATTTAATTGCACATTAATGCCTTCGATTTGGCTAATAACCCTCTAATTTGTCCTCTTGGGATGAATAACCCATAGTTTATCCCTATGTCCTAATCGAATAAATAAATTGACTTTATTTATTCCCTTTTTCTTATTGTCTTCCTAAATTAATTAATTTCTCATCTTTTTGAATTATGGGATTTTCCTAATTCCTAAATTCCTAATTTGAGGGAATAATGAGTTTTTAAATTCAAAAATTGAACTCTTACATTCCCTCCTTTAATTATGCTTCATTTTCCCTACTAATTAGCTCCATGAGCTCTTCCACCTTTTTCTATCCATTTTCCTCTAATTATGCTTCTAATTCCTATTAATTTGCTTCCATCCTTATTCTTCCATTTCCCCTCAATTATGCATTGATTTATGCATACTAATTTGTGCATTCCTTTCTAAGTATTCAAATTGTCTCTCATTTCTATAAATTGAAATTCAATTCTCTCATTCAAATTTAGAACCACTATCTCCTAGTATTCTTGTTATCAACTTGTGCTTTCAAATTCTTTGTGCAATTGTGTTATTGTCAAAGAGCAACATAATCTACTCTATGGAGAAGAAAGGAGAGCATTTGAGCATCACTTGAAGGGAGTTCTTATGTGTTTATTTCATATTGTTTGTGAATTCCTATTTCAATGGCTCTAATGTTAGATTAGATAGGTTTTCATATTGTTTAGGGTTTTATGGTTACCTAGATATGCTTATTATTCCCTTTTCTAGTCTTACATTTATAAATAAAGATAAGGAGACATTGATGAAGCATTATATCTCCAATTGTGTTATTGTCAAAGAGCGACATAATCTAACATTAGAGCCATTGAAATAGGATGGAACAGGCCTTATATGCTCGGCAAACCATCGGTCATACTCATTTGTCGTCCCTGCATATGCTATATCTGCATCTACTCCCCATTGTCTAGGCTGCAACTGCTCAAACTCTGTGTATGCTACTTGAGTCTGGAGTGTTGCACCCAATGCCCTGACCTCACCCCTCAATCGTGCAAACAATGTCGTGTTGGTCGGTGCTCCCTGTCTCTCTTCTAACTACCTGTGTACTCTCTCTGACAGTTGAATCTCGATCACCATGTGACCCATGATATTCCTCCCTATGAGGTACCTCTCATGTTATTAATAGGGTAAGTGCTCTCTTTCATCATCCCATCCGGGGTAATCTTTGTATGGTCGCCACGTGAAATCTCTGAGAATGTCTATCTCATGCCTGAAATACAATGTGTAACCTAGTGGCCCCTGTGTGAGAGATCCATGATATAATACACGTATGATATGTATGGTTGTACAATCCTTTGAGAAATGTGCTGAAAGATAGCTATGTGCTCATACACCCACACCTGTAGCAACGTGATCCTGCTACTAATAGATAACCCTCCTCTATACCCTACCTGATGGAGCTAGTAGTACATCATCGCCAACATGCATGGACCCCATGCAAACACTGTGCCCTCCATAACCATGGACTCTAAGACTCTCGCCTAGCCGATAGGGAAGCCATGGCCTCATCTTTCTGGCACTAGTAGACATCTGATCACACCACATATCACTGCGATCAGTCTATCGTGTTGTCTCACCACTGTCACCCACTTGATCTTGTAGTCTTGAATGTCAAGGGCCTCATCGTCATTTTCAAACAATCGATGCAGTGTTGATCTCCCTATCTCAAGGTCATACTTTGTTATCTCACCATGAATAGGAATCCTAAGGATGCTCCACACATCCTCCAATGTCATTGTCGCCTCACCTGTCGGTAGGTGGAATGAGCTCGTCTCTGAGTGCCACCACTCTGCAAGTGCTATAATAAAACCATGATTTGCCCTAATCTCAGGCATATAAGTGATATAGTAAAGTCCTAGCGAGGCTAGGATCTGCATCTCATGTCTGCTAATCGGTGCTAGATATCCAAACACGTCGGTCTGCTCTCCTATGTCTGCGGTATTGTGAGCTCCTCCTACGATCACCATGTAACTTTGGTTAACTTTCTGTACTATTTGTTACTTGTTGACCAACCCAGGACCTATTTTGATCACCTTTGACCTAATTTTGACCTTATCCTGGGGTTTTGACCTATTTTGGAAAGTTTGGGATGGTTTAGGACCCCCCAGACTCAGTTTTACCCCATTTACAAATTCCTTTACCAATTGCGCAGTTTGGCTAACCAACTGCGTAGGTAGCACAGTTGGTCATGCCAAGTGTGCCTTCTATGCATTTGGGCATGTGACTTGCATAGGTGGTCATGTGAGCTGTGCAAGTGGCACGTGTGGACCCCTTTTTGACCCTATTTGACCCTTTTTTGAGCTCTAACTACCTAGAAAAGCATGCAAATCCTAGAAATGACTAAGAGGCTCATATGTACTCACCTTGGGTCCCTCATTGGCCAGCCATCGCTATTTGCACAATCGTTCACCACGCTGATTTTGCACTGGCACTCGATCCATTCTCCTTGCTCCAAAGCTCAAATTCCTCCAAATGTGAGAGTGAAAATGACCTCCAAATCCCTCTCCTAACCTTTTTATAGCCTCTTGGTTGCCTAGATGGACGTGCAACCTTTGCCTTTGGTGTTGGTCGTGATGCTTTTTGCACTCTGTGCCTCATATCTTTTGTGTTTAACCTCTAATTTCTGATCTGTTCATTGTTTTGGATCCGTCTTGTCATTGTCGACAAATCGACCTATCATTTGCATTTTTTGGTCGATTTCTCGAGGGGGGGCCTATGTATCCCGTTATCACTAGGGTATGTTTTAATGCATTTTTCTTCAATATTCTTTGACACAACGCTCATAATCACATTGTATCAAAGAGGGACAAAATGTAGACACCCAAAAATGGGTCAAGCCTGCTAGTCTACGTGTTTTAACATTTTTAGCATTACAATTGAAACATTGTTTTGTGATCTAATTATTCCTCTATGTTACACATATGATCTTTATTATATGACAACATTGTGTCTTTTGTCGATGATTGAATATTGCAAAATTGTTCAATTATTTACTACTATTTCTACTCTCTTTGTCAAATTGATCATTTTCCCAATCAATTCCGATCAACCCTAAACCGATCCTATTTGATCCTAAGCCAATCTTGTTCGATCCTAAACCATATCAATTCATCGTAAATCAATTCAAATCTATTATATTCTATTCCTAATAATTTTAGAATTGTTTGGACTCATTCCAACCATTCTGGGGCATTGTCCAGATCATTGATGCCTAATTAACTCAATTTTCAAATCGATCAAACCCCTTTTCTAAATCTATTCAAACTTATCATCATTATAGGGGCATTGTCCAAGTTCGTCGATGCTTCGTATCCCTTTTATCATCCTATTGGATAACATTGTCAACGTTCATCGATGTTATCGTTATCAATCTATCATTATCAATTCAATAGTATTGTCCAAGTTCATCAATGCTATTTCTGATCATTATTATTTTGGGAACATTGTCCAAGCTCATCGATGTTTCCCTATTCCTATTTCAATCCTATGGCATCATCAAAGTTCATCGATGCTATTCAATCATTTTCAAACATTATTATTTGGGCGCATTGTCAAAGTTCACCAATGCCTCGAACCTATCATGATCCTATTAATATTATCAAAAATCAATTCAATTGTACATCGATACCTTCAATTTGATCAATAATTCACTGATTTATCCTTTTGGGATGAATGACCTATGATTTGTCCCTATTCTTTATGAATAAATTATATTTATTTATTCTTATCCTAAGTCTTCACAATTAATTAATTGGCTAATTCTAATTTATGGGATTTTATAATTTCATAAATGCTAATTTTGATTTATGAGGAATATTGATTTATTTATTGAATTAATTCCTCCTGATCCCACCTAATTTGTCATATCCCTTAATTGTGATTCATATCCCTATTAAGGTGCTTCATGATATCTCTCATATTTCCTCATTCAATTCTCCCCTAATCATGCTTCCAATTTCCTACCTCCTTTTCCCTCCATTGTGCATTGAATTTATGCATTCTAATTCACCTAATTGCTTCTAATTTTCTATAAATTGAGATGCATTCCTCTCATTCAAGTTAGAACCACTATCTCCTAGTATTCTTGCTATCAACTTTGGCTTTTCAACACTTGTGTATTTTTGTCATTGGAAAAAGAGTAACATAATCTACTCTATGGAGAAGAAAGGAGGACATGGGAGATACATTTGAAGGGATTTTTTTTATTGTTTTCATGCTTTGTGTTTATGCTCTCATTTAAAATGGCTTTCATGATAGATTAGATAGGTTTTGCATATTGTTTAGGGTTTTGTGGTTACCTAGATATGCTTATTATGCCTTTTTCTAGTCTTACATTCTCAATGTTAACAGTTGTGTTATAAGCTTCTCTGATATTTCTAGGATTCTTTTCTCTAAGAAGGTATCCCATTTTAGATTCAAAAGCAATTAGATAGGTGGCAAGACAAACCTTATCATCAAGCCTCGTAACTTGGAACTGTTTATGCATGGCACTTTGAAATCTTATATTGAATTGAACAACATCCTCATTTGGATTCTTTTTGATATTATTGAACTCATTCAACATGAATCCCTCATTTGTCTTGTCACCGTATTTCTCCTTATAGAAATTCTTTAGTTCATCCATAGACCCCATAGAATCATAAGATAACCCTCTAAACCAATCCCTAGCATCCTCAACCAGAGACTGAATAAAAAGCTTCATCAATACATCCTCATGCAAAATCTCGTAGTCATCCATCATATCAATAAACTTCTTTAAATTTTCCTCACAAGAAATAACATTATTCCAGCAAACATGGGAAGTTTATCTCTAATTTCATTTGAGACGACATTATGATAACCAGGAATGCCAAGAAAAGAAAATTATTTGTACCTTTCTGCATGGGTTGGTCTCCTTTGAAATGGATTATCAATCTGAGAAGTAGATACCCTAGAATTTGATGTTGCAGCTACCTCAACACCAGCATGAAAATGCCTAGTAGACTACCTAAGAAAATCAACCTTCTTCTTCGTATCTAAAGCAACAACTTCCAATTATGCTTTCTCAAGCTCTTTAGCTATAATTTCTTTCTCCATTCTAGCCCTCTCAAGGTCAGTGTCCAATTTAGACATTAGAGATCCACTGGAACCTTGTGACCCATAGGTTCGTTTATTTGAACTCCTATCATCCTCTACTTTCCCTTATTTTTGGGGTCTTGAGTAACAAAAATTTGGCAGATGACAGGGTCTTCTTCAACCCTCTCAGGTTCTTCAACATAGTTCATTGTCTCTAGGTTCAGCAATTGCCTCTTCATTTGTTCAACCCTAATATGATCTTGTCTTATTTTATTTTATGTTATTTTATCTTTCCTTTTCCCTTTGTTGAACCCCTCCTCTCCTCTCCCATTAGCTATAATTTCTTTCTCCATTCTAGCCCTCTCAAGGTCAGTGTCCAATTTAGACATTAGAGATCCACTGGAACCTTGTGACCCATAGGTTCGTTTATTTGAACTCCTATCATCCTCTACTTTCC
>MU227771.1:2862867-2874616 GCA_018584345.1 Thuja plicata
TAATACCTTGAATATCGTTGCTGATAATTTAATGTTTCATGAGGATCTGATGTCCAAGTAGGGGAAAGAAAGAATGGTGTGCAAGGTACATCGTTTGAATTTCAGTTGTATAAGATTTGAAGTTTCCCGTTGACGTGCATATCATGACTCCATGCCCAGGATTAGGCACTGGTTTAGCTAGACTTGTAATCTAAATCTTTTCAATCAATTTTCCCTTTCTGTTGATGAGTTTGGAAAATATATTGAGCATGTGGGTAGGCTTCCCATATCAGAGATTCATCTCAGTTATGAATCCTATTGCAGGACATTTTTGTTCTGTTTTAATCCACTAGTGAATCTGCTTATTGGGTGTCTGTATCAGTTTGCATAAGCAGAGAAGTAAGGCACACCCGCCTGGGTCTGTGGAGCCCGAAGAGTAGAAGGTATTTTATGCCTTGTTAATGTTGGGTTTTGTCTGGTTGAGTCAGTTTGTGAACTGGTGAAAGATGATATGTTTTGGCCAACAAGAAAAAACTGCAACAAGTCCAAAGGATCATCGACATAGGTCTTGTCAGTAAAGTTCATCAGTATAGCGATAACCATCGGAAGCAAGAAAATCATGAGAGTTGATAGTATATGTTATACCTATAGTTTCTGTCAAGGAATCATGCTCATGGTCTCATCGATATCTCTAGGGGCAGTGATAAATGCAAAATCTTCATCAGAGGAACTTTTGCGGGGCTTCGCTAATATTCGATGGTTCTTTTCAGTAGAACATTCCACTCAAGCAAGGTGATTGGTCATCGAAGAGGGTCTTGCCTATGGTCATGAGATTTAGTTTTGCACCAAGTGACACACATATCTTTTGGGGAGGCTTTCAACAATGAAAAATGACCAACAATAAAGCATTAACGCTCTCAACAACTCTCATTGATCTGTCTTCAACTATTCAACCCCTCCACAACTGCTGACTCATTCTAGATGGCGTCATTACTACAGAAGAGTCTCAATCTGAACTTCCCTGGTTTCCATGCTCGTTCATTATTGCAAATGCCTCTCGAGACCAGCTTCTACATGCCACAAGATAGGTCACAAAGACTTTCAAGTTTATAGTTATTGCAAAGGATAGGTCATTCTTCTCAACTACTAGGGCATTCATTATGGTCGCTCCTCCTATCACTTCTGGGTGCTCTGCTTGTTGTGATCAGAATGCTTCTAAATTTTTTTTTTGATCTTTCTGTAACTCAACCCTAGTTGAGGGTTTGAACTTCATGTAAAATATGGGTTATGCTTGAACCATATAAAAGCACAGTTGTACATATTATAGGGATCTCTTTTTCTGGTCTTTTTGCAAAATTCTCTTCTGTAAAATACATTTTTCCTTATTTAATATAAATTGCTGGTTTTACCTATCTTTTAATCCAAATAGCTTGAGTAGTCTTTCTGCCTTATTATTTGGATGCATTTCATCATCTACAACTTTGTGTGATTATGTCAATCTTAGTCAGTTAATATTGATAGGTGAATATATGTATTCCTTGCCTTATTGTATTGATTTTTGACTTTCATTCTTGTGCTAAGGTTGATAAATACATAAAGTAGTGCAATTTTGTGAGCTATGTTGAAGCTAAGTGCAATCATTAGAAATAGTGGATCAAATATTCAATCTGGTGTATCACCTCATTTCCCTTTCTGTATTTTCCCTTTCAGCATATCCTTCTCCTTTTTCCTCAAAACTTGTAGTTTTAGGTGCACCCTGATTGTAAAGGAAGCCGAGCTTCTCTAGAGATTTAATCTCATTAAGCAAGTCCCACATTGAGAGATTGATTCCATGTTTTACAAGGTCACTTAGGTCGTTAACCACCACCTAAGCCAGGGTGCAGACTTTTGCGATACCATGAATCATTGGAATATTGATTTGGGATTAAACATTGGGCATGTGACTTAGATAGTCAAAGGTAGATGCTAGTGGGCATGCATTTTCCTTGTTTAATAGCTCTAGTTGGATGAATAAGAGGTCTTCATGCTTATTTGTCCACTGCTAAAGTATGGTTGCTACATGTATGTCTGTAAAGAGGTACTTAATTTGGTTATATAAACTATTTTTGGTCAAGTTAGTTTTGATTATAGGGTGGTTTAGATTAGTTGTGATAGTTAGATCGCTACATATTCTCTAGGAATTCCACATACCATGCTCATATGAAACATATTGAAGATCATTATCTCTTGTTTGGGAGATGGTGGAGAGATGTAAGGTTATGCTTAAAAAAGTTGGCACTTTAGTTAACACAGGTTCACTTACAAAATCTATGAGCACAAATAATTTCTTTTGGTAAATCAAGAGGACACACACACACACACACACACACACACACACACACACACACACACACACACACACATCAAGTAGACACATGTTATATTATTAACATGATATTATCCTTGTGAATCCTATAAGCTACTGCGATATCTCCAAACATCTTGGAATAGGTACCTGGATGCCCATGGTGATTAACAATACCATTTTATTGTAGTTATATGAAGAATCATATGCTCATGTTTCTTTTACATTTTTTTGTATTCATTCTTATATTGTTTCATCATTTCCTTAGTTACACTTTATACTAAAGAATAAGGGAATTGACTACTAGGTGGAATAAATCAAGCTTAGGACCAATAGACTTCAAGTTAATCAATATGCTAATGAAAAAATTATGAAGTAACTTCAACAACAAGTTTAACACTCATATACTTCTATTTGGCTCGTTTTCTCGTAGATATTACTATTACCTTTTTTGTTGATGATGTCTCCAACTATTTTACGTCTATAATTGCAATAGTGCTTGTGTCTCTTCTATGCTAGTTGTTTGTTGATGTAGATCAGTTCACTTTCATTGCTTACTACTTTAATCACGACTCATCTTGATGTAATTATTGTAAATATACCTTCTTGCTACAATCACACTCTCTTATTACATTTACTATTGTTCTATTGTACATTTCTTATTATTATTTCCATTTTGACTTCAATTCCACAATTGTTTTTCTCTCATTCTAATTATTATAAAAATGCATTGTGTGCAACTCTATCCTTACATTGGTAAATTTGTCTTATTATCCTAAATACAATCATGGACAAAACACGAAACATTAGGCATGAAGTCCATGAAGTATTGTATGGTTGTGTTTTAATATATTTAGTTGACATAGGGTTCTTCACATTACACAAGAGGCTCTTCAAATCACATACTTTCAAAGCTCTTTGAATCACACAAGAAACTTTTCAAATTACATACTTTCAAAGCTAATTGTGATTTGAAGAACCGTGATGAAAGATACCATGTATGATTAAAAATGTCCATTGAAAAACATACACAATTGAAACTAAAAACAATCATACAAAACAAGAAACAATTGCTACACCAATTTAGAAATGAAGATAAATAGGTATATATTCTCTTGGTCATCATCGTTAATGAGTTAAAAAGAATAGTCTGCCAATGCTCTGCCAACAGCAAGTTTTGTTTTGCATCTTTACCCTGTTTTGCCAAAGGTTGGGGTCCATTAAGAGCATTTTCAAGCTCGCCAACGTTCATATCCATAACAGGAATACAGTCATTCCCTCGTATGTTCCGAGAGCATCCACTAGGCCGAAAGCATCCAACCTGTCACCATCCCTCCACATGGATCCACCCGTACATCACATTGAGCTTAAAAAAAAATCTAGTCTGTCAAACTCTGAATTCATACTCTGATCCAACCGTTTAACGTACCTTCCAATGCCCACAAACGTCTAGAAGATTTTTTAACAGTTTACACCACTGCTGAGCAGAAATTGACTGCTCATTGCTGGAAATCACAACAAATGAAGAATAACTGATGCCAAATTTTGACTGGACTCGGAATGCCACGTCCCAGGTTCGAATTTCTTCATCACCATCCACCCTGCCGACGCTTCTAACCAAATTACAGGACCAAAGCATGGAGAAAACTTCATAAAGTGACAACTGGGTAGTGCCCTGACCATATTCCTCCACCCACTTTTAAACACAGTCTTTCAAATAAATTATTCCTGCCTCGTGAAAATGCCATTTAATACAAGGACTTTAAGTTAATGGACTTTTTACACGTGGTGCAGATTAATGGTTAAAACCTTTTTAATTACTTGAAAACAGCCTAAAAGATTCTGTTTTCGATTAATCTACTATTTATGTTGTGGATTGATTCCAAACAGTTTGGACTGAATTCACACGGTTAGTACCTGACCAATTCAGGTGGGAACACCCTCTCACACGACTCACTATTTCTGCGCCTTGCGTTTCCCACACTTTTAAAACTTCGGTTGCTTCGTATAGATGTAATCGTTGGAACGTGGGTCTCTGCTTTTATTATTCGTTTTTGGTGTAGAACACTCTATATAAGATTTTGCTTCTGCATCCATTTCACAGTGTGGAGAAGACCACATTCCATGGATATCAAAATGAAGCAGCGTTTGCAGATAATGCTGTTTCTATGCTTTACATTTGCCTGGGTGGAGGCAGAGTATGTTTTGTACAAAGACCCATCTCAGCCTGTAAGCGCTCGGGTGGAAGACTTGCTGAAGCGAATGACTCTAGAGGAGAAGATCGGACAGATGACCCAGATTGAAAGAGAGGTCGCTTCCGCAGACGTCATGAAACAATACTACATTGGTATTGATGAAATGCAGATTTCAGTATTACCCATAAGAGTTTTTGTTTTGTTTTTCTGTATTGTTGTAGAAGTTTTTGAAAAATCTCTGTTTTTTTGTGTTTTGTTGTGAGATAGGGAGTGTACTTAGTGGTGGAGGAAGTGTGCCTGCACCTATGGCAAGTGCTGCAATGTGGGTTAATCTGGTTAACGGGCTTCAGCAGGGTGCCATGTCAACTAGGTTGCAGATCCCAATGATATATGGCATCGATGCTGTGCATGGCCATAACAATGTCTATGGGGCTACTATATTCCCCCACAATGTTGGCCTCGGAGCAACGAGGTGAGTAAAGCTGTGGAAACCACTGTATTGGAAACAGGGGTTTGTTTACCCAGTGTCAAAACATTGAGATTTCCCCATTTAGCATTGGGCTTTTTAAAATTTCTTACATTTCGTAATGGATTCATGCAGGGATCCTATTCTGGTGAAAAGAATAGGTGCTGCTACAGCTCTAGAAATTCGAGCCACAGGCATTCCTTATACGTTTGCTCCTTGCGTTGCTGTGAGATTCTTTAATACTCGAACTTGTGTATGTTTGAGGACGTTCTGTTTTGTTGTTTATGAAGTACTTTTGGAAACAGGTCTGCAGAGATCCTAGATGGGGACGCTGCTATGAGAGCTACAGCGAGGATCCAACCATTGTGAAAGGCATGACAGAGATCATCTTTGGTCTGCAGGGCACACCTCCTGCTAATGCTACCAAGGGTGTTCCCTTTCTAGCAGGACAGTAAGTTTCGATCCCCATTCTAGCTATTTTTCAAATTTAGTTTAATGAGTTCTCACAGCAAATCTGGGATCCCCGATATTATTTGCTCCTCTGTAGCTGTACAGTGAGCTTCAAGCTTCTTCTGTTTTTGCAAAGCCATTTTCGTTTAGTTCAACGGATTTTGAGTTATGGAATTGATTATTGCAATCTTAGTGGCGTAAACCCAATAGATCTTTCGAGTTCTGTAGCAAAACAAGTAAACTTAAAGCTCCTCTCCCTATTCTAAGCTGAATTTTAATTTCTATCAGTAGGGTTTACAGTTTAATCAATTCTATTACATTTTTGGGAGTCCAAAGATTTTGTATTTCTGTTTTAAGGGCAGTAAGCTCTAAGCCTCTCTACCTGTTATAGATTGAATTGTTTCTAGCTCAAGGGATTTGTGGTTATCTTATTATAAATCAGTATGGTCAGCTATGTTACACCCTAACGTGGGATTCCTTGTTTATGTAGAAAGACAATACTTTATTGATTTTGTATTTAGTCCAATGGACCTTGAGTTCTTAGACTAATCAGTACTTGCGGTATTCTAATCCTTTTTGTACGATTCTCCCCTGTTCTAACTTGATTTTCTTGTAGTTCAATGGACTTGCAGTAGTATTACATTCTTATTAGGGTTTCCAAAGTTTTTTGTGTTCTCCTGGCAGGACAATAAATTGAATTCCCATTCAGATAATGGAATTTTATGTAAAGTTGTTGATTTAATCATTTATGTTGCAGATTTGGGGTACCAATCACTTTTAGATTTAACTCTCAGCTGTGGAATGGATGCCTATCAGGTCAAATGTTGCAGCTTGCGCCAAACATTTTGTGGGAGATGGGGGTACAACCAAGGGTATCAATGAAAACAACACTGTAATCAGTTACAAAGGTTTAGTCGACGTCCACATGGTTCCCTATTTTGACACAATTGTCAAAGGGGTCTCGACCATCATGGTTTCATATTCCAGCTGGAATGGAGAGAAAATGCATGCTAACCGCTTCCTTGTTTCTCATGTTTTAAAGAAGCAACTTCGTTTCAAGGTACTTCGTTTCTAACATTCATTATCGCTCTTGAGTAAAACTTATTGACGTATGCATGATCAATCCTGGTTTTGTTTGTTATGCATTTCATCAACGCATTTTTGACAGCACCATGTTCAAAATTTAAGAGTCATGCATTTTATTGTCGCAATTCTTTGGGTTGCAGGGCTTTGTTATTTCAGATTGGCAAGGAATTGATAGAATAACTACCCCGGCTGGTGCTAATTATTCTCTCTCTGTCTTAGAAGGCGTAGGTGCAGGAATTGACATGGTACTGCAATTTTCTCTTGCCTTGTTATTAAAAAGATGCTTCTTTCTCTTAGTGAAACTAATGGATTACTACTGCAAGAAAACAAATTACTGAGTACCCTTGTAGTGACACATTGGGCATAAGTAAAAGTTAATTTATGGTGGACATTTATTATAATATTTATGAGGTATCTGCATACACCTGATTTTTCCCTTTACAAATCTGTTTGGCAGGTAATGGTTCCCTTCAATTTCAATGACTTCATTAATGATCTAACTTTCCAAGTTAAGGGAGGTTTCATCACCAAGAATAGAATAAATGATGCAGTGCGGAGAATTTTGAGGGTGAAATTTAGCATGGGCCTGTTTGAGCATCCTATGGCTGACTTGACCCTAGCCAACCAACTAGGTAGCAAGGTAATATGGGTTCAAATTTTAATTCATTTGCTATCTCTGAATGGTAAATCGATTTAATCCACGTCATAAATAATTGTGATTTTTGGTAACAATAGCCTTCAAAACCATTGCATCTTGTCGCTACAGCTCACATTCATCTTGTCTCTGCCTCTGTTTTTCACCCAGTATTGTTTTAAATTTTTCAATAAAATAGATACTATTTTGTAAACAGAACTTCACTAGCAAGGGAATATGGATATAAATTTAAATTCATTAGTAAGGTAATACGGATATACATTTTAGTTCATTAGCAATCTCTGAATGATAAATGGGTTTAGTGCATGCCATTAGTTATTGTGATTATTTTTTGTATCAATAGCCTTCAGCACTTCACTTACCTTTAAAACCATAGCATTTTTGTGCCTTTTTCTGTTTTTCACCCAGTATTGTTTTTCAATAGCATTTATACCATTTTTCAAACAGAACTTCTGATGGAGTATATTAGGAATAGAAACTAAGAGGAAAAACTTTGAAGACCTGAAAGTTGTCCCTTGTTTATTGCAATAATCCATAACTTTCATCTGCAGGTTCAAAGAAGTTTGATGCTTGCTCCTGGCATTATCTTGTTTTGATTTGTTCTAACATATACTCTTGATATATCAGGAGCACAGGGATTTGGCAAGAGAAGCCGTCAGGAAGTCATTAGTACTGCTGAAAAATGGGAAATCAGGAAGTCATCCTTTGCTTCCTTTGGATAAGAAGGCTCCCAAGATTCTTGTTGCCGGGGTTCATGCTGACAATCTTGGTTATCAGTGTGGTGGATGGACAATTCAATGGCAAGGGTTAAGTGGTAACATAACTATAGGTGAGGCTCTCAGAGAATGCTTTATCATTTTATAGATTAGAAGGTCAGCAGCAATTGTGCTGAAGTTTCATAATCCCAATGGTTTGCAGGGACCACAATTCTCGAAGCAATCAAATCTGCTGTTAGTCCCTCTACTGAGGTTGTTTATGAGCAAAGTCCCGATGCAAACTATGTCAAAGGAAAAGGATTTTCATATTCGATTGTGGTTGTTGGTGAACAACCATATGCGGAAACTTTTGGAGATAATTTGAATTTGACAATTCCCTTAGATGGAGGCGATATAATCAACAATGTCTGTGCTTCTTTGAAATGCCTTGTAATCTTGATATCTGGAAGGCCACTTGTAGTGGAACCATTGATTCCAGTGATGGATGCCTTTGTTGCAGCATGGCTTCCTGGCACTGAGGGTCAAGGTGTGACTGATGCAATTTTTGGTGATTATGCTTTTCAAGGAAAGCTATCAAGGACATGGTTTAAGAATGCTGATCAGCTACCCATGAATGTGGGAGACAAGCACTATGATCCCTTGTACCCATTGGGTTTTGGATTGACTACCACCGTATCTGAAAATCTAAGGTAGTCATTTAGGCTTGATCCCCTTTATCTAAATTACTAATAATGCCAGGCATTGGACATCAAGATGGTGTCTACCAAATAACAATTGAATATTCATTTTTGAAAAGATTTTTTATAAAAACTATTCAGTTTAAGCAGTTAGAAAAGGCAGCGGATACTTATTTCTGTTTTGTCCTTGTTTCTGTTTGCAATTATTCTTGTCATTGTTCTGTGCTGTAGGACTTCATTTGCTGTTCTATCCAGGGCGACTCCTTGCGTTCTTGCCATGATAATTAGCCTCTGCTTGCACATATTTATGCTGTGAAACAACACTTCATGCCTAAATCTAGCTCGTTGCTGTTTCCAGTTTTGCATTGAGTTTGATACTCCATAGATCATTCCGCAACACTTTGTAATATATAAAGTTATAGTTGTGTATGACAGAAAATATGAATTGAGATAACACAGCCAAGGAGATGTGGAAGAGTGTAAAGAAGTATTTTCATGCTACTTGGAGCAAACTTATGGTTCTTTCATTTCGTCTTCAATGTGCCTGTCTCTCTTTTGTGTGAGTTCATGTTAATGGTGGAATGACGCAGTTCTAGTTTAATTCTTTTTTTTTTCTGTGGTCAGGTCATATTATCACCCTAGGCCTAATAATTCTTTTTTTTTGTAATTAAGTTCCTGATTTTAATGCACTATAGGGCTTTACTATGTACCATGATTATTATGATTCTGCGCTTATTTGTTCTGTATAACAAATACATCCTTCTCAATTCTATCTTGTTCACTGCTGTCTTTACTGTGTGGCATGATTATTGTGATTCTGCGCTGGTACCTGTTTGTTCTGTATGACAAATACGTCCTACTTAGCTCTATCTAGTTTCTGTCTTCAGGGTTAGATTGTTTCAAGAGAAGTCATGGGCATGATATTTACCAGTACAGACACTGGGTGGGCATGCTATAAAAGTAATCTGGGTAAAGGTCGTCATAGTAGAAGAAGAAAATTTTAACATCCACAAGACTAAACATAGCTTATGGGGACGGTCATTGAGACTAAGACAGTCATTGAGACTAAACATAGCCTATGGCAAGTAGAAGTAAATAGACTGTAATGGCAGTCACAGTCACATCCATTGCATTTCTTGGGAGAGGGTGTGTTTATTATCTCATTCACATTTCAACTAAGCATTATCTAAACACTAAAACCCCTAACCCGGAACTTTTCTGTCTCCATGTATCTAGTTTATTGCAGTCTCCATGTTTTGGATAGCTGATTCAGAAGTTCTGTAGTTGGTAGTTTTTTTACTAATGTTGGTACAATTTTGTTTTTAAAACAGGTAATACGGATAAACTGATAAACTGCCTTTGAATGAATGAATGTATGTTTTTAATAACGAGGCCAAACAGTCTATTGGATCCGGGGATAATGGCAATAGTACAAAAGTCCAAAATAAACAGACCACCCACACTGTGTCTCTTGATCTCTTTTTCCTTTTGCATCCTGTATCTTGATTAAGTAATCTGCAACTTTCTTATGAGACAGTCCATGAGACTAAACATCCATTGCATTTCTTGGGAGTGGGAGTGGGTGTGTTTATCCCATTCACATTTCAACTAAGCATTATCTAAACACTAAAACACCACACGGGGAACTTTTCTGTCCCCATTTATCTGGTTCATTGCAGTCTCCATGTTTTGGATAGCTGATTCAGAGGTTCGAAGTCTGTAGTAGTTTTGTTTACCCTATGTTGGTACAGTTACCAAAATAGATCACAGATAAATGCTAAACTGCTTTTGAATGAATGAATGTTTTTAATAACGAGGCCAAACAGTCTATAGAACCCCTGGATAACCAGCAATATGGATTAATTGTCCAAAATAAATAGACCACCTGTGTCCATTTGATCTCTTTTTCCTTTTGCATCCTGGATCTTGTGCTGTGTATCTTGATCAAGTAATCCCTAACTTTTGTTATCCTTTCTTTTTCAAAGAGAGCACCAGAAGAATCCACATTTATATTTTCAATGTAATTGATCCCAGGTAATTTGCAACTAGATAAGCAGCTATTGGGATAACTGATAAATTATCAGTAGGATTTTCTGTTTTCAGAAAACAGAAACTTAAAATAACTAGTTTTGAATCCACATGTCCGGATAGGGTTTGTTCATATCCAAACCATAAATCCTAAAAACCGGAAATTTATCTATTAGGGCGTTTTTTAAAATTAATTATTTGGGTGGATAGACTTTTGCCGGGAAGAAACTCCCACATGGTGAATAGGATAATAATTGCTTGAGTCGCGGGTTTTAGTCATTGCGTTACGTCTGATACAGATGCGCTATGTTATAGCATCATGCCTTGCGTGACCTTCTTTTCTGCTTATTCTCGGTTTCTAGAAGCTTCTAAGTAGGCTAGCGTAATGGATGGATCACGGTTTCATTTATGGATCATGGTTTCATTTATCATTGTAGGAATAATGTATACTTTTCATTTAATGCCAAGATGAATGCCCCAAAAAAATAATTTGTTTCTATGTTTATAAGTATTCTTAGAGTGGTTAATTAAAAAAATAATGAATAGTCTTATATTCTAGATTAAATATAATAATATAATGTTTATAAAAAATATGGGTGGAATAATATCATCTTAAAATCAAGATGAAACATACAAAGAACAAAGTGGTTTTAATGCCACTTGCAGTATTTGCCTTTTAATTTATAAATTAATTGTAAAAACTAATAATGTTAATAAACTTCAAGTTATTGTTTTTATGTATTTTTTAAAATATTTGAAAATTAATTTTGTATTTTTAGAAAGTATAATATTATTTTAAAGTATTCATTATAAGAATAATAATAATATAATTTTTGAAACCATATCACTTTACTAATAACAAATAATAAGATAACCATTTAAAGATTTTTTTTATGACTTTTTACTATACACTTAACTTCAACATACATTACCTAAATATTTGATTTGAGATATAAATATTTTGGTAACACAAATTTTAAAACATGTATACCTTTTTTCCGACTTAGGTTCTGTTGTCGTTTTTTTTTTGTTGGCCAAAACATATCATCTTTCACCAGTTCACAAACTGACTCAACCAGACAAAACCCAACATCAACAAGGCATAAAATACCTTCTACTCTTCGGGCTCCACAGACCCAGGCGGGTGTACCTT
>MU227771.1:2884055-2904886 GCA_018584345.1 Thuja plicata
AAAGATATTAACCTTTGAAATTGCCATTTTATTCTATTCCTGCAAACATACTGTCAAAAAATGATTTTTAATCGCCGTAATTGATTTTAAAAGGCTGACAAATGGATTAATAGGGGGCTCAAATCTGAACTGGAAGTAGTATGTCAGCTTTGCAAGACAATGTAAAAGGAAATTCGTCAAAAGAATCGACCGGCCAAAAGTTATTCACTGGAAAAGTAGGGCATTTGGATTTTCAGGAGAACACACTTTGTAGAACTGAATACATTTTGTGAAAATTGCAAATGGAATGAGCCTGGAAACTTGGTCAAACGGATTGGCCATGGTTCCGGATTTGGCACAGCTAGAGTAAAACATGACTACAACATGACTCAATCATTAGATTTCTCATCGGATCACACAGGTGTCTTTTTTCATACTGCCAAAATAGCCCTTAAAACTTCTGGACTTTTGGGTTTCAGCAAAACAGTAAAAACTACAAACGGATTTGGCTTTGAAAAGTACTGAAACGGATTCACCAGGGACTAAAAATGGACAGGCTAGAAGAGGAACATGTCTACAATACAAATCCATCATTAATTCTTCTTGACCAATCACCAGGTATCAAATATAGCTTCACAAACAGGGCTCCCGGCAAACAAATGAACCAGTGCACAAGTTTCAAAACTGAGAAAACACCTCTGGAAGGGGATGAATAAACAGGGTCGAAACTCATCACAGGGACTTGAAACCTGACACATAGAGAGTATGCAATGTGTACAAAAAGATGTTAGGCTCAGATTTTCATAACATGTATCCAATTTCAAGATATTCAATCTCGAAGTAGCCCTTCTCGGTGATTTCTGCACTTGGCAATTTTCTTATTTTGAGACCCCCTAGGAACGAACTGATGAAAACCCATTTGAGCATGCAACTTTAGGACTTGGAATAAACCACTGAAGCATATGAAAGGCAATGGAAAAATTCATTTTATCAAACCACCCAGAAAACACCTGGTTCCCACATGCATCTTGAAAGCAAAATAGTACAAATGGATGCTAATGTGTCCCATTCCTCAAATTTTTTATCGTGCCAACAGGTTCCACATTAGATAATAAAAAGAGAATGTTGAGTGAATAATTAGGGGTGTTTGTATTTGGACTTTAGGTGTATGACTTTTATGAAAAGGAGGAGTTTCTACATAAAGAGGGTTTTGTGATACCTTTTATATTTGAGAATTTGTTTTGGTGTTTTGTCATTTGTGGTTGAAATATATTTTTGTATAGCTTCTTTACATTTGTCTTTGATCATATGAAAATGTGAAATAATTTTAAGTCATGATAAATGAGTTTTTCTTTCTTCTTTGAAGAGTGTGGTGTAGTTACAATGGTGTAATCTTGATAGTTTTATGAAATGTTATTATTAGATTTTTTACATCATCTATAGTAAGTAGTGAAGTTCAATCAATGTTTGGTAATTCTTAATCTTTAGTTTAGGCAACAATTTTTAATAAGAAGTCGGAACAAAATTTTGAAGATAAAATTTCAAAGATAATATTGTCTAAGTTCTTTTTTTGTATGGTTAAAACTTAATTGCGTAAAGAAATATTGATAAATGAGTGAAGAAAAAAAAATGAATAGTTTAATGCATGTAAAAATATATTTTACATTTTAAAATTCTTTGAAAAGAAAATAATTTTTAAAGAGATAAATATTAGAAGTAAAAGAACAAACAAATCAATTACATTAATTAATTGAATTTTAATGAGAAATGAATGGTACTTCAATTTTAAATTTTTATTATGTTATACTTCAAATGATTAAAAAAAATTGTATTCTCAATTTGATAAATTCTTTTATACATGCAATTTTATTGAAACTTTTTAAAATAAAAAATATGAAATTTAAGATAATTAATATTTGATTTTTTACCAAATTTATTTATAATTATGATGATAATAATAAAAGATATTTAATTTTAATATAAAGAATTTTTTTTGAAAAAATATTAATAAAGATATGGTCTTAACAAAGTTGAAAGGAGATCATTTGGGGAGCGGACGGTCTACAAGTGGGGTACGAACATCCCCTCGGATTTCTCGCCCCATTCCTTGCAGGTTGTCGTGGCGCTTTCTGGGGTTCCCGCATTCATTGCTTTTAGTGGTTTGTTGTTTTGATTTATCTTCGTGCCTTGTTTTTGCTTTTGTCTTTGCCTAACCCTTTGCTCTTTGTTCTCTATCTTGTTTCACATGAGTGCCATTATTTTGAATTCATGTGTCACATAGGAATCGATATGTTTGTGATTCGGGTTTGATTTTCTCTGAATGGCCGTATCGAGTGATGGTTGTGGAAATGATGGGTTATTAGTGATAATAATGTGGGGGTTGAGGCAGTTAATAAGTCTCATGAGACAGGGAAACCGCCTTACAAATCTATTTTGGTTGAACATTCTTCCCCCGTGCTTCCAAATTCTGCATGCTTTAATGGAGGAGTTGTCAAGAAACCAGTGGGGAATGGAGGAATGAAGCCCCACACCAATGGAGATAGATGAGGAGGATACAATGTTGAATCTATAGACTTAGGAGGAGGACAAGAAGGTAAGGCTCAAGTATTTGAGGTGAATTCTCTTTCGTTATCTCCGAATGATGATATGATTAAAGCCATTAAATTTGAACAAGCCAGGTTTAAAAGTATTGCAATTTTTTTGTTTGTATGGAGGTAAAGTTCTTGTCGGCTAGGACATTTTTGGATGACTGGTTTAGTAATGTGTGGGGTAAAAAACTTGGAATTCGAGTTAGTTTTAACAAAATGGTCCAAAAAGGTTTATTTGTTGTTTTTCTGAAAACCCATGGGATGCAGGAAAGGGTGTTGAAAAAAGGTTTTTGGAATGTAGGGAAAACCTTGTTTAGGGCTTTCCCTTGGTCTCCTAAAAAATCTATGGAACAAGTGGTTGTTCGTTCTTCTCCGAATTGGGTGGAGCTTAGAGGGGTCCAGTCAAAATTTTGGTCGTTTATTCCTCATATGTTGAAGCCATTGGGTTCTATCCTTCAAATTGAGGACTCTAGGGTTACCCTACCTCACTTGAATGCTCACATTCTCATTGCTTTAGACACCGAAGTGGTCCTTCCTAAAGAAATTTCTATAAATATTGAGGGTGAAGTGTTTTAATGGGAAATTATTATACTAGGCAACCTTGGGGCATGTTTTCATTTTAAATTAAATGGGCATACCAGGAGGGACTGCTCTTCATTGAAGAATGTTCAAATGACATTTAATGTCTCGTCTATTAATGGAGTTAATGCTCATACATATGACAATGTTGTTAATAATAATATTGATATTTCTGTTGATTCTAAAGGTGCTAAAATGGATAACTTGATCTCGCCGAATGGTGGCACTTTGGACCACCCTTTGGACAAATTCGTTTCTCTAACTAATCCTCTTTTTGAGGATGATTTTGAAGTTCTTACTGCAAACCAACCAGGAAATGTGATAAAACCAAACCCTTTCAGTTGTCAACCAAAATATATGCATGTTCCTAGAGAAAATGTTAATGATGATGTTTCCCCAAAAAAATGCCCAATAAATAGCTCTTAATAAGATCAAAGAAAATGCTAGGAAAAATAATAATGTTGAGCAACACCTTGTTGACCAGAGTAAATTTAATTGGATATCATGCCTTCTGCAAGGGAGAATCATATAGGTTCACAAATCATTCCTTATGTGCAACCTGATAAGGACTCGATGGATGTTGGATTTACATAGGATATTAGCAAGAGCTCTAAAAAAGAGAGAAAGGTATATGAAAGACAGAACAACGCTGATTCTATAGAGAAAAATAATAAAAGTAAAGGTTCTGATATTCCAGAATGTTTTAATAGGTTGTGTAAGAACCAAAAACTCTCACCCCATACACCATGATTATGAATATTCACAGTTGGAATATAAGACTTGTCTTGAAATACGTGATAGGAAATATATTGCGAGAAAGTGGTGTAACAAACTTCATAAGGACATTATATGCTTACAAGATATTAAGTTTACTGGATATCATGCCTTCAACACCCTTAAATTCCCGTCGGAGCAAGCCACTTGTCTCTATTTTGGACATGATAGAGGAAAAGGGGAGGGGGGGGGGGGTGNTCAACACCCTTAAATTCCCGTCGGAGCAAGCCACTTGTCTCTATTTTGGACATGATAGAGGAAAAGGGGAGGGGGGGGGGGTTGCCATTTTGATTGGTCCTCAGTGGGCAAACAAAGTAGAATCTGATGCAGTAACTCCTTGTCAAAGGGCACAATGGGTCTTGTTCAATGTCAATGATAAGTTAATTGAAGTTTGCAATATTTATGCCCCCAATGACTACAAAGACAACACCTGTTTATGGGAGTGGTTATCCTCTAATCTACCTAATGCAAGTTGGATCTTCACTGGAGAATTTAATATGATATAAAATAGTGAAGACAAGAATGAAGGACTTAAACATGCATGGAAAGGAAATGAATTCTTTTTTTCAGCCAAATTTAAAAGGAGATTCAATATCAGTGATCCTATCGAGAACAAAAAGGAGTATAACAACATTTGGTATACATGGTGCAATAATCAAGCCAACATACACATGATCTATTGTAGGTTGGATATAATTTATGTGGAGTCTTCTATTGTTGGATTCTCTCATACACTGGGGCAGACACCTATTTGTGTTACTCCTACCAGTTTATCTGACCACTCCCCTATATCGACCTGTGTCAAACTCAATGCTGCTATGGATGGTAACAACCAAAAGAAGAGGAATTTTTTTTTCAAACTTAATACTTCACTCCTTTAGGATGAGGATACCAATGAGGCAATTAAAATAGTTACTTGCCTCTCCAAATTCTTCAAGCAGAATTGTCCTCCTAGAGAGAGATGGGACCAATTGGTGGAAGTCTCGAGAAGAACATGTTTCAAATCATTGGAAAGAAGGAAGCCAGAGATAGAATACAAGAGGAATGATACTATCAGAAGAGATTGAATGAGGCAGAAAAAGCTTTGCAGGACAAGGGCAATGACAAAGAGCTAGAAAAAGAAGTGATAAGCTCTAAAATTCAGTTAAGGAGAATTCAAAACCACATTATTCAGGGTCAGAAGACAAGGGCAAAGATGAATTGGCTCAAAGAAGGAGACAAAGGGACCAAGTATTTATTTAACATTATTAGAGATAAACAAAATAGAGAGGAAATTAGTGGAATCCAAATGGAGAATAAATTTACCAATGACAACAAGGAGATTCTGGATGCATTTGTGCAATTCTACAAAAACCTATTTTCTTCAGAACACAGGAGTGATAATTTGAAATCCCTAAGTCAATGTATCAAAATCATTCCCAAGAAGGTGACTAGGGATCAATCAAGATTGCTTAGTCAGAACATTGATATTAAAGAAATTGAAGAGGCTATAGGATCCATGGCAAATGGGAAATCACTTGGTGTGGATGGCTTGCCAGTTGAGTTTTATAAACAGAATAAGGATTGGATCAACATTGAATTATTAGAGTTATATGAAGATGCTTTTGAGAAAGGGACTCTAGGAGAAGACATTAATAGGGGTGTCATCAAATTACTTCCTAAGGAAGGGGAGAAATCTCTAATTAAAAATTGTGAGACCAATTACTTTGCTAAACTTGTCATACAAGATTATTGCAAAGTTATTGGCTAGAAAAATTTCTAGGATGCCCGATCATATTGTTTTAGTTATATAGACTGGGTTCATTTAAGGAAGGTATGTTCTAGAGAACCTCATTACTAGCTGGGAAGCTATGCATTGAGCTAAGGAGGATGGGAAAAATGTGGCTATGGTGCTTCTAGATTTTGAAAAGGCCTATGAAAGAATTGAGTGGCCTTTTGCTCTTGATATGTTACAAGCATTTGGATTTCCTTCCTAATTTTGCTGACGGGTTAATATTATGTTTAGAGATTCTTCAACTATCATTGAGGTCAATGGAGAATATTCTAACCCTATTCCCCTTGGATGATCAATTAGACAAGGATGCACATTGACACCTGCCTTGTTTGTCATTGCAGTGGACACACTTTCTTATATTATGAAAACTATAGAGTTTGGGCCCCCTATTAAAGGCATAACATTACCCAATATGGAAGAATTGACTATAGAGCAGTTTGCTGATGATACTTCCATGTTTCTTGAGCTTTCATAATATAACATTGACAATGCTCTGAGCAGACTCCAGATATAATGCCATGCCTCAGGAGCAAAGATAGCTCCACATAAATCTTCTTTTCTAGGGTGGTCTCAGGTCCCTCCTTAGTGGCTACAGGATAAGGAATGGAAATGGATTGGACCTTCTTAAATTGTAAGATACGTATGCATCCCCTTTGCTGTTGACCCCTCCATCAAAGATATGTGGAATTGGATTTATAATAAAATTGAGAACAAACACCACAAGTGGAAAACACATATTTTGTCCCTAGCTGGCAGAGTTTAGGTACAAAAAATATTAGCTTCCCATGCAATATACTATGCCTCTGCATGGCTCTTTTCCAAGTACCAAACTAATAACCTGGAAAGAATTCTGAGAGAGTTTCTCTGGTATGATGGTCTTGGGAATAGAAAGCAACACTGTGTAAAATGGGAATGGTGTTGTAGCCCAAAGGAGATGGGAGGTCTTGGTTTGAGAGACTTAAAAACTCAAGGAATTGCTTTAGCCTCTAAATGGATCTTTAATGCCCTTAAGGGTAATGAGCCTTGGAAATTTTTAATTCGAAATAACTTGGTAAGATTGTGCATTAAAAAAGGAAAATAATGGAGAAATATCCCCCTCTATGATATTGTTTTTGGTGACTTTGAGATGAGGATTTTTGGTTCAAAAGTGTTCTCATCCTTGTGGAAGGCATGGTGTCAGGTCAGACCTTTGTTTTGTTCAAGAAGTGTCGTTGGAAGGAATCCTACATTTGCAGTTGTGGATAGATCTATTTGGTGGGGCATGTATCTCAAGGAGAAACCTCTTGCCCTAACTCAATGTTGTTCTGCAAAAAATTGGTAGGCAAAGGGCATCTCTCTTATACATGATATTTTGGTTGACAACAGGTTAGGTTCTTGGGAGGAAATTAGTAAAAAATACAATATACCTGCTTCCCAAAAGGATACTCTTATTTCCAAGGCTGGTGGTAGATTCTTTCCTAGTGTTCTCAGCAATTTATAGAGCAACATAAGTGGTTAGATGGTAAGATGTTTGTTGATTTTTCCACTAAACAAATTTACAATATGCTAAAAAATGAATATGGTATTATCAGTAGAATTAATCAAATTTGAAACTTTAACTGGTCGATTTCTAAATGGCACATTGTTTTTGATTTTTTTTTTGCACTCACCCATTGAGCCTAAAAAATCCTTGCTTTAAATGGATTTTATTGCTTAAAAAGCTTGTTGTTGGTTTCACTATTTCTTCTATTGGAGTTGCACCTATCACTTGCTCCATTTGTAATTGCATTGAATCTTTTGAGCATTTTTTTTTTGAGTGCAAGTTTGCAAAATTTGGTCTTTATTTTTTGGGTAGCCCATTACTTGGAATTGCAAACCGGGTATCTTATGGAAAGAAATCATTTTTGTGTTTGTGGAATCTTTTGATTTTAATATGAACAAGTTTTGGTTTACTCTTACTTCTGAGATTCTATGCACCATCTGGAGGTAGGGGAACGAAGAGATTTTCCAAGGAAAGATTCTGGACCTTATTGAGTTTAATATGAAACTCATACATTTTAATATTATGTCACAGGTATCAGCTATCCTCGAGGTTCCCAGGGACAGATTCATGACTTTGGTAAGAGAAGAAGCAATGATTATCTATAAATAAGACATCCAAGCTTCCACTTTTTTGACACTCATTCAGAAATGCTGAACAAAGAAGAGATAGAGAACCTTAAGAAATTTATCAGTGAAAGACAAATTAGTATTGAACAAGAGAATGCTAGTAATAGAGAACAAAGGGAGACGAACATGACGGTATGGGAAATGATACCACATAATGATGCATCATGGAAGATGGATTCCCACAATGATCATACATGGAATCCTTAGATTGATAACAATGACAAAGACATAATTGATTACAGGGACAACAACCATGACGGATGGGAGTAATTGTCAAGTGTTCTTTTTGGTTAATATTGTCTTTGAGATAATATGTATACGTATGTGAAAATCCTTCTTTGTATAAATGTCTATAAGGTTCTATGAGTCACAGCTGTGACGAAACTTATTGATAACAACAAAATCTCTTTTTTTGGTTGTTGACATATATGATACTAGTTTGGCTATGTAACTCCTTTGATTAACTATCTTAATTAAAGAAAATATGAATAAAGAATTAGAAAAATATTTCTATCCTCTACTTAAAAAATATGTGAAGCATACCATATTCCACAAATTCAATTAAAAATAATACTCGGTCTTTCCATCAAAATAATCTTGTAAATTATTGTAATATAGAGCTAAAAAGTGTCATGATAATAGAAATTGTCCGAAAAAGGGGTCCTATAACACCAAACCAATTCAACCAATCATATTTGAAATAAGTAATTTGTATTATATATATAATTAATAACTAAATATCTAAACTTTAGAAATACTAGAATTATGAAAAAAATAGTTACTCACGATTCGTGCAAAGCAATTCACTAATTGTGCATAGGTCAAATGCAATAGTATATTCCTTATGAAAAATACTATAAGGCTATATGAGTAGAGGAAATCCTTATGATGGGATGGACTCTAACCATTTAAGGAGGTCTTGGCTATAAAAATGGGCACTTCATTTATTATATTTTTCTTTTCTTTTCTTTTTTCGTTTTCTCATTTTGAATAAGATTAGTACTATTAGGCCAATTAGAATGACCAATCACAATGTTGGTGACGGGGAAACTTTGAGAATCATAAGTGTCATATCTATTGTAAGAAGAGTTCAGAAAATGGATAACTGCTTATTATTTAAACAAATTTTGATACTAAAAACAAATTGCGTCCTCTATATTTTACATACAAAAATAAGAGGTTTTCAAAACATAAATATAGGATATATCAACTACTTTATACAATAGATCCTTGAAATGATGACAAAAATAAAAATATGTAGTAACTTTAAAGAATGTTCAAGTCTAATTTTGATTGGAAACTAATTTATTAGATTGTTTGACTCAAATATCAAAATCACCTCAATCAAAATTGATGGGGTTTTTTAGGGGGTTTGCTTTAGTCAAACCCTTATTTTAGTCTTTTAACCTCCATGGAGAACCAAAAAGAAAAAAGATAGATAAAGATAATTGCTTTCAAATCCTAAGTGCATCAAAGATTAAAAACAAAAATTAAAATAAAATATTTGATAAAGATGTTAAATCTCATCTTCGAGGAGAACCATCATTATATGTAAATAAAAAATAAATTGTTGGAGGTTGTTTATGGTTTTCTCTAATTAAACCCTTGTTTTAGTATTTTGACTTCCACATACAACCAAAACGAAAATGATAAGTAAAAGTAATTGCAAACAATAAAATAAAATATTTGATAATGGTATTAAACCTAGTCTACACAGAGAATCACCATTGCATAAAAAATTAGGGTCATGAAATTTTTTTTTTCTATGCTAAATAAACTGTCCCACGCTAAAAAGAAAATATGAAAATAATAGAACACAACAAGAATCAATCTAACAATGAAGACTACTTTCAATGAATGTGATAAATGTAACAATGAGTGCCCTTCCTTGAGAAGCTCAGGATATCAAAGTAGAGGAGCCACTGATACAATACACAAAGTATTTTACAATATAATTGCAATGGTTACATATATATTGATAGTTTTTTTAGTGTCATAATTGTATTCGTTTATAATTCAACACTCATTTTGGGATCACTTTGGTGGTTGTACCTCATGTTCGATTGTGCTCAATTCATGGCCATTAAAGCTCAATATAATTCTCTACTCAACCTTTGTTTTGGCTTAAAATTATAGGACTAGGGTGCTTAATGCCTCTATCCTCCTGCACTATGGAACTCAATGCTCTTGTCTAGTCAATTTGCCCCCAGATTTGGAAGTATAACAATTAGCTTTGCAAGTAGTAGGAAGTGTTCCCCAATGTTGGTCTTTCTCCAAATTTAAACCCAAAAAGGTGTAAGTTGTATATGAATACAACTTCCTCTCTCATTTGAACATTTATCCATTATGAAATTCAATTTTAACTGAGAATTCAATCAAGCATCTTCAAGGCAATTGAGAAGTTTGCAAACAAACATTCAAGTATTCAAGTTCATCAATCATGATCAAGTTATGTGTTCCTCCATGATGAAGACATGCATTAACATCCTTACAACAACATTAAGTTGTGTGAGGATCCAAGGCAAGGGGTTTCACGTCAAAACTATCATTTGTAATTTCAAGGATTTCCTTTAAGGTTTTTAGCCCTCCATCCTACTAAGATTAAGTTGTCTTTTATCCAACATTGTTGTAGTGAAGATCAAAACACCAACGTGGGGCTTGACTTACGGAAGCCCCTATACAACACACCATTTTCTCCTCTTCTATGTGTGCAGGTTATAGATCAAATGACAGAAAGTTGTAGAATTTTACATAGTAGATTGTGACACATAGTTCTAGCTTTTGAACAGGTGAAAACACTTGACTAATTTTCCTAGCTCAATATTCAAACACTTGGGGAGATAGATCTACAGATCCCTCCAATCCAAAGTTTGCAATCTTTTAATGACAAAAGCACAATCAAGATCAATTTGCCTAGTTTCATAGTCTGACATTTTTTGCCCCAAATTATGTCACAAGTTCTTCTCTTTCTCCAATTCCAGATCTCTACTTCCTTGTTTGATTTTAATTTTGTTTCTATTTGTTATACCAAATCTTGTCAATTTCCCATCATTCTACCTAGAATTTGCATTAAAGAAGCCAATTGTAACACAATGTCACAATAAAATTACAACATTTCAATTCCTTGATGCAAAATGTGATTTAAAACATAGCTAAGCATCTACTTTTCCAAATATGCAGTAGAATAACATATCTCATAGAATCAACAACTACATTGTTGTGCAGTCCAAAACCCAAAATAACTTATTTCCATCCAAAAGCATGCTAAAAAAATAGCAGAAAAATGATCAAGTATTACCTTCCATTTCATTTTTGCCCAAAAACAACCCCAAAAGGTATGCTTTATGTTTTTAGTACGTTGACAAAAAGGATACTTAATTGATTGAATCTTTAAATTTTTTAGTCTATCCCTAATAGGAAGTTTAAAATGCAATGTCTTCAAAGCCAAGATCTGTGCATTAGCCTCAGCTTTTGACCCCTAGACTTGTGAGCTTAAACTCCTCCACCTCTTCTCTTTAAACTTGCAACCTCATTTAATAGTATGTCTAGGATTAAAATTCATAGAGGGAAACAATTTCGAATAAATTTTCTTCAAAGGAAAACTAAAAAAAAAGGTAAAGGTACCAAGTCAAACCCAGTCCTTGAAGGCATTGCATTGCAAAGGAGAACATAATTTCATGAGAAGATTTAGGGAAACTGAGGGCTTCACAAAGGTAAAGAATCCTTGTGAACTCCTTTTTAGGCCAAAATGAATTTTAATATTAATCTAGTCAGCCCAATCCAATGAGTTGAAGTCCCAGATATCACAAAATTGTTGCGCAACTTTCTTGAATAATAAAGAGTTTGTTTAGGAAAGCTAATTGCAAGAGGCTAACAAAATGGATGAGGAAGTAAAACTAAAACCATGCTAGAGATAATCCTTCCATGTTAAAATACTTGTCAAATTGTTAACAATAACACTTCAAATTTGTGAAGATGGTGCCCCCTGATTATAAAAATTATTGCTTATTTTTTGAGAAGTTAACATAAAAACTATTTTTAAACAAAATCATTAATAAAAAAATATATAGAAAAAAATAGGAGACAAATAAAAAGAGGAAAATAAATTGTGGAGCCATGTGTTATTTTTCCCAATAAGTAGTTGTTGCTTATTTCTAGCCCTCCCCCACCCCGTTCCCTCTCCCCATTTTAACTAGCTCCATGGGGACATGGGGTTAGTCCTTTGCATATTTGACACAAAGAATAAACTCCTTTCTAAATTTAATCTAAAATTTATATTTAAAAAATCAATAGAAAATTATATCACTCCCAATCAATTAGCCAATATTCCATGTGTTCATTAATATGATTTAAAACAAATTCAAATTTAAAAAAACTCCTTTTAATTACTTGAATTAATTTATATAATAATAATAATAATAATAATAATAAAATCCCTCTCAAAAATATATCACAAAAATATCACATATCAAATTACGTTACACAAAGAATAAGCCTCATTTATAAATTTAACACAAATAAACTCCTTTCTAAATTTAATCTAAAATATATATTTCAAGAATCAATAAAAGAATAGGTCAGTGTCAAGCCATTAGCCAATACAACATGTGCTTGATTTTTAATTGATATCTATCCTTTCCCAGTCATCATATTTGACAAATGATTCTGTTTGTTTTCAAGTACAACAATTTGCAAAACACAACCAGCTTCATCAAGTTCTATTTGCGTAGAAAATGGCCTCAAGGTGGTGAGGATAAAAATTTGTTAGCATTGACGTCAAAATCCAATCTAATCTAATCCTATCTTTCTTAGACTGGTGCTATAATTTCAAATTTATTAGCTGGATTAGCCCAAAATAACCTTGCCTTGAATTTTGAAATCCTATCTTTCCAATGTCAGGATTCATAATCCTTACGCTGATGGCGCTAATCTTCCTCGGGGATACGTTTAAACTTAAACTGAGAATTGGGTATTTATAAGAACAAGCCTGTTGGTTAAATTTGATCTCGCATTTTACTTGTAAGGAAGCCATGATGAGCAAAATGGAGTTCAGATGGCAGCATTTCATGCTATCATGTCTTGTATTTGTGTATTCATGCAAATGGGGAGATGCAGAATATGTTCGTTACAAAGATCCATCACAGCCCATTGAAGCTCGAGTTGAAGATTTGCTGGCTCGGATGACACTGGAAGAGAAAATTGGACAGATGACCCAAATTGAAAGATCTGTGGCTTCTGCAGATGTTATGAAATATTACAAAATTGGTAAGAACATCAAATGAACGAGGTCATAATAATGAAAATTAGGTTTTCTCTGTGCATTAGATTGAGTCGCATGCCTGTTTAATTTTGTTTTTGTAATCTATGTTTCCTATCAAAATGTGTACTCTGTGTGCATTTTGTTCAAAAATGGCAAGAACATCAAATGAGTAAAATATCATAATAATGAAAATTAGGTTTTCACAGTGCATGAGATAGAGTAGCATGCCTCTGCAATTTTGTTTTTTAATCTATGTTTCCAGTCAAAATGTGTATTTGTGTGCAATGTGCATTTTGTTCAAATTTGGTAAGAACAAATGAATGAGATTTTAATAATGGAAATTAGGTTTTCGCAGTGCATGAGATAGAGTAGCATGCCTCTGCAACTTTTGTTTTCTTAATCATGTTTCCAATCAAAATGTGTATTATGTTTGCATTTTTTTCAAAATTGGTAAGAATTTTAAATGAATGACATGAAAATAATGAAAATCAGGTTTTCGCAGTGCGTGAGACAGAGTAGCATGCCTGTGCAATTTTGTTTTCTTAATCTATGTTTCCAATCAAAATGTGTGTTTTCTGTGCATTTTGTTTAAAATTGGTAAGAACATCAAATGAATAAGAAAGAAGGCTTGTAGTCAAATCATTGTAATCTCTTATTTAAAGACAAAGATGCGGACTAATATGTTTCCATAAAAAAGTTTAAGTTCTCTCATACATGCCTGTGCAGTTCTGTTTTTTTTTATCTATGTTTCCAATCAAAATGTATATTGTATGTGCATTTTGTTCTCCTTCACATTGTACTGTTTTCTGGTTTATTACAAAGTTGGTAATCATTAGATGGATGGATTAATTGCTGCAACGGGTATCCCCAGTTGATATAAATGAGAATCGAAAGAGTTTAACCAGTAATCATGGTAGATTTTCAACATTAGCCTTAAAGCATTACCATTTTTTTTCACACATTCATAATTTGATGATAGATCCTTCATACATTTTTTAGCCGATGATAGATCATACAGTATGCTTTTAGAATTTTATCACAGATCTTTTACCAAAGATTTTTCTTATTGGATGAACTTAGTTAATTGTTTATGAGTTCTAGGTCATTTCATATTTTTGTTCATAAAATTTTGCATCTTGAAAACAGATTTTTAAAAAGCTCTGTTGTTTCATTTGTCCTAAACAGGAAGAGGCCCTGTTGTTATTAGGAAGCCTTTAGCAGAACAAGCCCTGTAAGGGCTACATTAATATCGTTACTTCTTTCAGGCTTTTATATGAAGGTTTGAGGGCTAATTACTCTTGCAAATGTGATAAGTAGGTAATTGAACTAAGTAGGCTTAATCTTGGAGGAAACTTCATGGTTAAGCATGTTTGATTTGGAGTAGTATTGGGATGGGTGACATTTTGGGAAGGCCCAATGTTTCACCTCTGTGAACATCAACTAGATGCAATGTGTGTTTAAGTGTACAATTCATTCTCATGAGAGATGGTTTCTTGTGAACTATTACTCATTAAACACGGGTCAATGAATTTGACTCAAAAACTAGACAGCTAAATCTTAATAGCAATATCATTATGTGTTAGTTTCATAATAGGATGTGTTGTATTGTATTGTTTGTAATTCAGGGAGCGTACTTAGTGGGGGAGGAAGTGAGCCTGGACCGCAAGCAACTCCAGAGCAGTGGCTTGGAATGGTAAATGAGTTTCAACAAGGTGCGATGTCAACTCGTCTTCAGATCCCATCAATGTACAGCATAGATGCTGTGCATGGCCATAACAATGTTTACGGGGCTACAATTTTCCCTCACAATGTTGGCCTTGGAGCAACCAGGTAAGCACTGGTACACTACACATCCATCACCTCCTTCCCATTTTTCGTTTTCCTATCCTATGCAATGCAAACCATGTCCTTTCCATTTTTTTTTGCAAGATATAATCTGTAGATTCTATTTATTGTCATTCCCTTATCATTTGTTTCCTTTAAGAAAATATTTATATGTTTAATTTCTCTAATTAGGAAGCTAAATTGCCATTTCTGTACATTAAAACCCTGACTAGGAAGCATGATACATTCTATGTAGACCTTTGAAATGGGTTTTGCAGCCTGATAAAATATGATCCGACAGTTTTAATATACCCTGGGACAAAATGCTTTACAGGACCTATAGAAGTATGTTTATCTGTTGAGAAGGTTGTTCATTTTAGTCTTAACCCTCTAGATAGCTCTCACATTTTTGTTTTGGTCATGAAGAGATCCTGAGCTGGTGAAAAGAATTGGTGCTGCCACAGCTTTGGAAGTTCGAGCTACTGGGATTCCTTATGCATTCGCTCCATGTGTTGCTGTAAGATTCTGGAAGATTCAGGATTGAATATGCTTCAAATAGTAACATTCTATCTTGCTTAGGGTTTTTTGATATGTGGGGTTATGAACAGGTTTGCCGAGATCCTCGATGGGGGCGATGCTATGAGAGCTACAGTGAGGATCCAAAGGTGGTGAAATCTATGACCGAAATCATCTATGGTTTGCAGGGGCAGCCCCCTGACAACCACCCAAAGGGATTTCCCTTTGTAGCAGGACCGTAAGATTCTATCACATTAGGAATCTCTGAACTGCTTCAAATCACATACAAATCTTCTGTTAAAATCATTTGATTTTGCACTATTCTTGCAAGAATTTGTAGTTCTCAGATTTTGCACTTATGATATAATATTTGTAGGCTTAGAAAAATAAAAAATGAGCAAGTTCCTAATTCATAGAATACATGCAATCAGGGAAAATGTTGTAGCTTGTGCTAAACACTTTGTTGGTGATGGAGGCACAATTAATGGTATTGATGAGAACAATACTATCATCAACTACAAAGAATTACTTGGTATCCATATGACTCCCTATTTTGATGCCATCTACAAATCAGTCTCCACTGTAATGATTTCATATTCCAGCTTGAATGGAATGAAGATGCATGCCAACCGCTTTCTTATTTCTCAAGTTCTCAAAAAGCAACTTCACTTCAAGGTAACTAAAAGAGGATAAGGCACAACCAATTCCAGATTTAAATACAAAATTACCGTAAATTGGTATTTTCATGATCCTATAGGCTATTGCTCTATTCATATCCAATATTAGTATTTTCTTCGTCTTGGTCCCATTAGAGAATCGTGCATTTTTTATGTTGACGTTTTTGGGTTGCAGGGCATGGTTATTTCAGATTGGCAAGGTATTGACCGAATAACTAGCCCACCTGGTGTTAATTATTCTTTGTCAGTCCTTGAAGGCGTAGGTGCAGGAATTGATCTGGTAATTATTCTTTCATTCATTTTTATTGTTTTTGCTGAAATCTATTTTAGCGATCTAGAGGATGCTTTCATCATCTCAGTCAATTTATGGAGTTAAAGTCATGTTAACTAGCTTGAATAGAGAAAACCATAATTCATGAGAGACTATTGAAAATTGTAGCTATGAGATCTATGCCTGACATTTTCCTTTGGTGAATCTGTTTCATAGGTGATGGTTCCCTACAACTTCACAGTGTTCATTAATGAACTGACTGCCCATGTCAAAGGTGGTTTCATCCCTATGAGCAGAATAAATGACGCTGTGCGAAGAATTTTGAGAGTGAAATTTGCCAGCGGGCTCTTTGAGAATCCTATGGGAGACTACAACCTAGTGAAACACATTGGGAGCAAGGTGAAGTGTTTATATTGTGGGTTATTAGCACTTTTTGATTGATCAATGCTTATTGTCTGCTTTTGCTGTCTCATATAGTTTGGTTTTAGTTAAGGGTCTTCAGAACATTAACTTCCTTTAAAGCTTTCGCGTTTTCTGTAGCAACTAAAAGGAGGGTTAAGCAGATCAATTATCCTTATATAGAGAAACTAAACCTTAGCATCAGTCTAGACCCAAAATATCACCCTGTGCTGGATATATTATTTGAGCTGTACCAATACGATTCTTTTTCAAATTTAACTGCTAGTGGTGATTATGATATTTTGCTAAACAGCTCCTTGTGAGAATTTGCCATTCTTGCCTTTTAGTTTAGTGGTGATTATGATATTTTGCTAAACAGCTCCTTGTGAGAATTTGCCATTCTTGCCTTTTAGTTTATGTACTCCACTCAGCATTTTATTGCTGCAGCACTCAATTTTTTTTTGACTGCTGCCATATTGTTGAAAACTGTCACTTGTTGAGACATATTTAAGTATGCTACAGGTAATACAGGTAATTATATTAGAATTCCACAATCTATATTATTAACTGTTATTGTTTCTGGATTCAATTGTGTAATAGTTTTTTAAGTCAATGTTCACATACGTGAATTTTTTAAACATACAATACTTCTTTAACACTTACAAATAAGTGTTAAATATGAATAACAGAATTCACACAGATGTACGTATCTGGTAACCAACCAAGTGCAAACAGTTTTAGTTTCCTTTTTTCTCTTTGCAATCCTCTTTGCTCTTTTGTGCAGGATACAAGAAGTATGGAGTTCCAATAACTGTTTTGCTTTAATGCTGTCTAAAGTAACTTATTGAATTGCAGGAACACAGGGATTTGGCAAGAGAAGCTGTTAGGAAGTCTCTGGTGTTGTTGCAAAATGGAAAGCCAAGCAGTCAAGACCCTTTGCTCCCTCTGGATAAGAATGCTCCCAAGATTCTTGTTGCAGGGTCGCATGCTGACAATCTGGGTTATCAATGTGGTGGATGGACAGAAACATGGCAAGGTTTAAGTGGTAATTCAACCATAGGTGAGTCCCATAGAAGTTGGCATTTGGTAGGCTAGTGGTCTAGCAGCTATAATCAATCAATTGATTTTTGGTATCGAGAAATAAGCTTTAGGGGTGAAAACTGTGTGCAAAGAGAAAATTTCAAACAAAATTTATAAGCCTCAAGTTGTCCAATCAATTGATAGTGATGGACCACTAAGTGGTCTGAAATGTTGATAAAATATTTCTCTCTGCAAGCAATTTTTACCCCCAGAAACTCATTTTTCATTGTTATTGATTGTAGGATAAAACAGTTTCTAAGGGACCCAAAACCCAAAACCTATTTTTCATTGTTATGCCCCATAGGAACATCAAATTTCTGTTTGTAATATAGTTCTGTGTCATGCAGGAACTACAATTCTGACAGCAATAAAATCGGCTGTCAGTCCCTCTACTGAGGTTGTCTTTGAACAAAATCCGGATGCAAACTATATTAAAGCACAGGGATTCTCATATGCTATTGTGGTTGTGGGCGAGCCACCTTATGCTGAAATGAATGGGGATAACTTGAATTTGACAATTCCCTTAAATGGAACTGACACTATCAACAACGTCTGTGCTTCAGTGAAATGCTTAGTAATATTGATCTCTGGAAGGCCTCTTGTCATTGAACCATACATGCCAATGATTGATGCCTTGGTTGCAGCATGGCTTCCTGGCACTGAAGGTCAAGGTGTGACAGATGTGATTTTTGGAGACTACAGATTTCATGGAAATCTTCCAAGGACATGGTTCAGGAGTGTTGATCAGCTGCCCATGAATATAGGGGACAAGTACTATGATCCCCTATTCCCATTTGGGTTTGGATTGACAACTGAAGTCCAAGTAACAAATGCAACCAAGTAATTTATATTAAGCATCCTCTGCCAAAGTATTGTAATCCACTGATGATTTGCATTTCTGTCTGAAATTATTTCGGTTCAGTTCAAGTAAGGCAGGAATTTGTACTTGGGGTTGCTGCAATTGTTTCCCCTTTCATGAAATGAAATAATTCTTTTTGTGTTCATGTATGTATATTGATGTTAAATAAATATAAAGTAAATAAAATAGTGTGAACATGTTATTTCTCAATTGTTTTTAAATATAGCTGTATTCATGATATTTATATTATTTTTTCAAATACGAAGACATCGAAAGTTGAATACATTTTATACATCTAATTACTATTCAAGGTATAGAACTTGGATTGTGACATCTAATTACTACTCCTTATAGAACTTGGCTTGTGATTCTACAACTTGAGGACGAAGCCCCTCAAGGTTTGAAATTAGAATATGAAAACCTCCTAATATCCATTGTTGAATTAGTGGATGAAAAACCTTGAATCCTACACATCTAGATACAATTCAAAGACATTTTAGTGAAGATAGATCACTACAAATTTTAGATACTTAATAAGAAATATAAAGGGCAAGTTCTCTCTTTCTAAAATATAATTTATATATTATATATAAATTATCAGAACTATAATTTTGAAGTTGATATGATTACAATTAATTGTATGACAATATAATTATGATTTTATTATTTAAAGAAAATACGAGCATTTTAAAAGGGACATTATAAACAATATTAATACTAGATCTTGATAGCTTGTGAATCTTCCTTAATATGCAATTTAGTGCCCACATATATTATCAATGAAAGCATAGAGAAATTCAACATCAATTTTATGAAAACATAGAGATAGAAAATCCCCTAGAAGATGAGGAAGTAGAAATAAACAGAGTTAGTGATAATGACAACAATGATTATGCAAATATATTTGGTAGGAAATTTTATCTTATTTTAGAAGTAATTGGGCAAATGTTACATATGATACAAGAGGCCAAAAAATATAGAATAGTTTTGACAATAAAAATAGTGAGGCGAGTTCTTTGGTAGTTGATAATAGTAAAAATGCTAAGTAGAAGGGTCACACATAAGGATACAAGGGTGGTTGTATTAATAGGTCTCTTCATCCCAATTTCATTCAAAGGGAGAGGAAATTTCTATTAAAGAAGCACAAAGTTTGATGTAAGGCAATATCACTTTATGTTATGAAGAATATAGAAAACATTCTAAAAAAAATTGAGAAACAATGTCTCACTAATACATTTGGGGTGAAATTGCGACGACAATTTGCGACGATGGCCAAATGTTATGTGATTTTGGGTTTTTTTTTTCAATTATAACCCGAAAACGTTGTAATTGCGACTACAGTGAAGACTAATGTCGCAATAGCGACATTAATGGGATATAAGAAAAAAAAGAAAAAGAAAATGTTGGTCATTTAGTGCCATAAGGGGATTTTGCATCCATTGTCCGTCGAGGAGTTTTCTGCGGCCAGGGCTTTGAACTAAAGCATCCATTATTTGCGCGCAGGAAGAGAAGAAGTCCAGGTATTCTCTTCGAATTTCCATTGTTTGGAGAGTCAAAAATGACTACAAACTTTGCAAACGTCATTCTCCTTCAAGTTTGGCATAAAAATTGCCTTGGTTGGGCTTTGTTTTTAGCATTGCAAGCTCAAAATGCATCCTTAATAAAAACAGTAACTAGTTAAGAGAAATACACACTTTGTTTAAGAGAATGCAATCACAAAATGTTTGAGATTTGCCCTAAGTCAGGGTTTTAATCTTTGTTTGAAAGGCATTTTGATTTATAAAAGAATGTTAAAATAGGTAGTCGAACTTGAAAAGCCCGACTAAATACTAAGTGCTCTCCAAAAGGGGATTTTGCATCCGTTGTCCGTCGAGGAGTTTTCTGCGGCCAGGGCTTTGAACTAAAGCATCCATATATTATTTGCGCGCAGGAAGAGAAGAAGTCTAGGTATTCTCTTCGAATTTCCATTGTTTGGTGAGTCAAAAATGACTACAAACTCTGCAAACGTCATTCTCCTTCAAGTTTGGCATAAAAAATGCCTTGGTTGGGCTTTGTTTTCAGCATTGCAAGCTCAAAATGCATCCTTAATAAAAACAGTAACTA
>MU227771.1:2904986-2917571 GCA_018584345.1 Thuja plicata
ATCACAAGATAGTAAGGGTATTGAATGTCATTCCTCGAAGGATGTGGAATATTGTTCACGTACAGACCATCAAGATGTTGCTGCAACTCCTCCTGGTGTTGGTCTTCAAAGACGAGGTCAGAGCTCTACAGGCTTCGCTGTTGAGATGGTTAATGAGGTCTCTGTGTCTCCAGCTAATGCGGATCCTTCGAAAGTCTCCATTAATTTGTCATAAGCACTGTGGCATCCATCTGATTTATCTGTGAAGCCAATTATGGTCAACAGGAAAACTGATAAGGCTACTGAGCCTATGCTTGATGCACGCACACGTCCATTTGATGCCCTCCTTACTTCTGAGTTCCTGAAACTCTCACAAGATAACTAGAAGGTTTCTTTGGTCGTATAATTTCTAGTATCGGTAGCAGCACAACTCTTGGGAAAAAATAGAATGCCTTAAAATACTTGGAAACCCTAAGTAGCAATGTGGAAGCAGCCAACATCTTAACCAATGGTTCAGTATTGTCCATGCTTGTTAAGATGCTGAGAATATCTAAACCAATGGTTCAGTATTGTCCATGTTTAGCTTGTTTCAGTAATGGGTTTGTTGATTCGGCATGCAACTATTATTGAAGATGAAGTGGCAAGTTCAGGTATAGTTTCAGTGCTAACTGATGCTCTTCGAGATAAGAAGGAAAAACTGTGAAGATTTTCTATGGCAGCCTTAGGTGAACTTCTGTTCTATATCTCCACTCAGAGTGAAAATATAATATATAATATAATATAATATATAATATGTTATAATTTATAATATAATATATAATATGTTATAATTTATAATATAATATATAATATGTTGTAATATATATAATATATATAATATGTTATAATATATAATATAATATAATTTATAATATATAATATAATATATAATATGTTATAATTTATAATATAATATATAATATGTTATAATATATATAATATATATATAATATGTTATAATATATAATATAATATAATATATAATATGGTATAATTTATAATATAATATATAATATGTTATAATATATATAATATATATATATAATATGTTATAATATATAATATATAATTTTTTTTTTAATTTTATTTTGCGTTCGTTGCAATTGCGACGCCCACAACGTATGCGATGGGGGCGCTGTATGAGCGACGCCCGCTCCCGTCGCATTTGCTTCATGCATGCGTCGCAATTGTGACGCCTCGACGTGCTATTGCGACGGGGGTGCTGTATGAGCGACGCTCGCACGCGTTGCATTTACTTCGGCCATGAGTCGCAATTGCCAAGGCATGAGTCACAATTGCGACGCCAAAACAAATCAATACGATGAATTTCCTGTTTTGGCGACACCGCAATGAAGTCACAATGTCGGGCAAGGGCATCGTAAGTGATTTGGTTTTCGTCGCAATTGCGATGATAAACCAAGCAATTGCGACGAGGTTAATGTTACAATGAGTGGGCTGCATAGCGACGGATTGAAGTCGCAATTGCGACGAACAAGGGAAAACGTCGTATTTTGCGACTAAAAAATAGGGACATCTACTACTGTCGCAATTGCAACACATATCCGTCACAATTGCGACACATAGCCATTGCAAATCGATGCCAAATTTACTAGTGTCTCCCAAAAACTACACGAATATGAACAAAGGAAGAAATGGAACAAGAAGTGATCCGAGCTCCCAACCAAGGTGTAGTATCGTAAATTGTATCCCTATATGATTTCTTTCTTATCTAGGTCCCATTTTAGCATATGTGGCCTCTTGCATACGTTCTCGCTTATCACACCTTCATACCAGGCATATTTTTGGCATCCCCATGCCAAATTTGGGTCTGTTTAGGGTGGTCAAGGACAAGTTGAGTGCCACTGACCCCAAAAGTTGTCCCTGGCCTCGAGAATTGGCCCCAAATTTAAATTGGGTATCAACTATTTGGTTTTAGGGAGATCCTCAAATCTATGTCCGCCTCCTTCGAGTTTTGCACCCCAAAATGGGTAGGAGAGGTATATGAGCAAGGCCACCTCCCTCATTTTGGTAATCACAAGCAAACATTTGAAATCCAAGCATTCATGATCTCAAGCATTCAAGGAGCAAGAAGAAGCATTCAAGCAATTCAAACATTCAAGACATATCATCCCACCATATACTTCATTGTGGAAAGCTTCAAAAACCTTCACATAAGCATTTCCTTTATGATTTCTTTTTAGGAGTTATGTTATTGCATCAACAATTATTCTTACATTTAAAGAGCATTGCATCACCAAGGTATAAGATATTTTGTTTCTCATATCTAGCCTCTACTACATATCAACACATTTTCCTTTCGAGTACATTTCAATTTGTTTTTTTATTATTGATTCCAGAACCAGGGTTTGACTTAGACAAGACCCTTTCCAAAACCCTTTTCCTTCTTTTTCTCTGTGCAAGAAATTAGTGGTACCCACGCGGAAGGAGCTACAAAAAGGTCTGACTGAGAGATATAGTTTGATGACCATTTCATTAGAAATTGTAGGTCCAAAGGCGATTGGACCCACCATTGACCTTCCTAGTCACCCTTGACCTCTTGATTCGGGCTGAAATTTGGATCACAAGTCCAACTGTTTTCTTTGTTTCTCATATTTGGTCTTCTAACTGAGTTCCCAGTCAGCTATCTACCTATATACACAAAAACATTTATCTTTACATTCTTACCCTAGGGACCTTGTATTTTCCAATTTCATTTTTATAGTCATCTTCCATGACAATAAAGGATCATTGCACACACTTAGCAATTGAGCCTCCTTGAGCCTAGTGGATCATTTTCCTTCCAATGTATGAGAGGAGATAAACCTAAGCTTCCTAGTTTGTTCATGCATCATAGTGAACACTATTTCCTTCATTACATTTTGGTGAAGCCAACTCTCTTACATCTTAATTATTATTTGGAAGTTAAAATCTACTTTGCATGCACCTAATTTTTAATTATTTCATTTGTGTTTTTACATTTCATGCACATATAGATCATTTCATTTATTGTTTATGCATTGATGAAAAAAGACATAAAAATTCCATATTGTTTCATGCATTTAGTACATGCTTTCATTTTGTTTTTAATTAGATTAGCTTCATAATGCATATATTTCCTTGAGGTGATAGTGGCCTAGCCTCCCTTTTATCATTTTATCCCTCTCCTAAGGACCCTCCCAAACTATAAGGACATATTGATGCAAGAAAATGTCACTTCTTTCAATGATCTCCCTATTTGGGATGAATCATTGGAGGATGGTGTTGATTATTCTCTTGATATGTATCTCATATGCTATTGTGGTTGGGGGCAAGCCACCTTATGTTGAAATGATTGGAGATAACTTGAATTTGACAATTCCATTAAATGGAACCGAGACTATCAACAACGTCTCGACTTCAGTGAAATGATTAATAATATTGATCTCTGGAAGGCCTCTTGTCATTGAACCATACATGCCAATGATTGATGCATTTGTTGCAGCATGGCTTCCTAGCATTGAGGGTCAAGGTGTGACAAATGTGATTTTTGGAGACTACCAATTTCATGGAAATATTCCAAGGACATGGTTCATGAGTGTTGATCAACTACCCATGAATATAAGGGACACGTACTATGATTCCCTATTCCCATTTGGGTTTGGATTGACAACTGAAGTTTAAGTAACAAATGCAACCAAGTAATTTATATTAAGCATCCTCTGTCGAAGTATTGTAATCCACTGATGATTTACATTTTTGTATAAAATTATTTCGTTCAATTGTTCAGTTCAAGAAAGCCATGAATTTGTAGTTGGGGTTGCTGCAATTGTTTCCCCTTACATGAAATAAATTAATTCTTTTTGTGTTCATGCATGTATATAGTAAATAAAATTTTTCTAAAGTAATGTAAAATAAATAAAGTATAAACAAAATAGTGTGAACATATTAGTTCTCAACTGTTTTTAAATATAGCCATATTTATGATATTTATATTATTTTTTCAAATACGAAGACATAAAAATTGAATACATTTTATATATGTAATTATTACTCCTTATAGAGCTTGGATTGTGATTCTACAACTTGAGGATGAAGCCCCTCAAGGTTTGGAATTAGAAAATGAAAACTCCTAATATCCATTGTTGAATTAGTGGATGAAAAACCTTGAATCCTACACATCTAGATACAATTCAAAGACCTTATAGTGAAGATAGATCACTACAAATTTTAGATACTTAATAAGAAATATAAAGGATAAGTCCTTTCTTTCTAAAATATAATTTATATATTATATATAAATTATTAGAACTATAATTTTGAAGTTGATATGATTACAATTAATTGTAGGACGATATAATTATGATTATGATTTTATTATTTAAAGAAAACAAGTGCAATTTAAAAGGGACATTATAAACAATATCAACACTAGATCTTGATAGCTTGTGAATCTTCCTTCATATGCAATTTAGAGCGAACATATATTATCAATGAAAGCATAGAGAAATTCAACATCAATTTTATGAAAACAAAGAGCTAGAACTCCCCTAGAAGATAAGGAAGTAGAAATAAACATAATTAGTGATAACAACAATGATTATGAAAATATGATTGATAGGAAAATTTACCTTATTTTAGAAATAATTGGGCAAATTTTACATATGATACAAGCGGCCAAAAAACATAGAATAATTTTGACAATAGAAATAGTGAGGCAAGTTCTTTGGTAGCTGATAATAGAAAAAATGTTAAGTAGAAGGGTCACACATAAGGATCCAAGGGCGATGGTATTAATAGGTCTCTTCACACTAATTTCATTCAAAGGGAGAGAAAGTTTCTATTAAAGAGGCACAAAGTTTGATGCAAGACAATATCACCTTATGTTATGAAGAATATAGAAAACTTTCTACTAAAATTTGACAAACAATCTCTCAAAAACTACATGACTATGAACAAAGGAAGAAATAGAACAAGAAGTGAACCTAGATCCCAACCAAGGTGTAGCATCGTAAATTGTATCCCTATACGATTTCTTTCTTATCTAGGTCCCATTTTACATATGTGGCCTCTTGCATACGTTTTCACTTATCACACCTTGATATCAAGCATATTTTTGGCACACCCATGCCAAATTTTGGGTTCATTTTGGGTAGTAAATGTTAGATTTGATAAATGCAAATCCTCCCAAGACCACCTGCATGCAAGACTGTCACAGAGAAGTAAGAAACAAACAAGAAGAGAAGAAGCTATGGCGGCCAAAAGGCCAGAGACTGGAAATCCATGTTGAGAGAAAAAGCTTCTATATTCAACAAATGAATTACAAATTACAATCTCGATAATGAAATACAAAGCGGTGAGTCCTTATAAAAGGATACCGAAACCCTAAAAGGGAAACCCTACAGAAATAGAAAGCTGGCTAAGTGAAACTTAAACATAGAGTATAATAGACTAATAATTAAATGATTTAATTATTAGCTATTATATAACTACTCTAACACCCCCCCTTAAGTGTAACTTAGGGAGAAGCAAAACAGCTAAACTACTGTAAAAAGCAGGAAAGATGGGTCCCGGCAACAAGGCCTGATCAGGTACCCAAAAAAAGAAAGCAAACTAGATGAAGGAAACTAAGCCTTCAATCTAGGGAAAAAGTGTCCCAGAGAGAGGAACAAGAATAGAGAAAGAAACATCTCCGAAGCATGAAGCTGAAAACTCTGTTAGAAGAGACTGCTGGAACCCCCACTAAAGTGCATGAACAGCTAGAGAAGACAAAGTCTGAAGAGCCGATCAATCGAACCAGGAAGCAATAGAACCAACAGGTGAACCCCCTATAATGCTGAACTAGGAGAGGTGACAGGAACACTGAAATGCAATGCCAGAAACGTCTGCAGAAGAAGAACCAGGAACACCAACAGTGTAACAAAAGTATAGACACAGGATAAAGGGCAGTGTCATCGACACACAGCATGGGCTAATATTGTGGAAGGTATGCTCACTTGACAAAGGTGGATGCGCCTAAAACGGCATAAGCATCATAACCCCTCATGGCACTTTATAACAGAGTGCGAGTACTAAAACCATATAAGGTGTTCAAAATCCCAGATATACAGAAGTAGGCACTTTATCTCAGTGCATTTACAGAACAAAAAATGCATCAGAAGGAGCATACAAGCTCAGATGTCAGAAAGAAGAGTGAACCAGAAGTACAGTAGAAGAGATCCCAGGACCTGTAAACCCAAGCAATCCACCAGAGTGCATAAAATGCTAAACTCAGAGGAGAGACAACCTAGAGTAGAATCTGTAAAAAATACCCCTGCAACTACATAGTGCACTGAACTAGCTTTCCGACGATATCTCGTTTGCCAAAAACGGAGTCCGGATGAGCCAGATATGACTCCTGGAAGGCAAAAATAGATATCGGACTTCAACAGAAAAAAATGCTATTGAAACAGTAGAACCCAAAACCCTAACCTCCATCATCGGAAAGTTCTTGGAAAGAGATTTCCGACGGTATATAGAAGTCAGAAAAAGACGCCCGGATGCTCAAGAAAGAGCAAAAACACTCCAGGAGGGTCAGAAAGGCCCCAAAATTTTTTTTTAAAGCCCATGGGGCTGAAAAGGGACTAGCCCCTGGGCGCATGGCGCGCGCAGGGGGCTGGGGCGGAGCCCCTGGTCACCCATGTGACCATCGCTATGCAGAAGGGGCTCGCGGGGGCTTAAAACATCCCGCCACCGGCGGAGCGGCGCTGGGGGCGGAGAAGCCTGGGCGGAGCGGCGAGAACAGGGTGCACAGCTGGCGGAGAAGTGCCTGTGCATAGTGAAGCCAGGCGGGGTGGAGGCCGGGTGGCGGGCGGCGGGGGCCGCGGAGGGCGGTAGGAGCCGGCGGCAGCAGCAGGGACCGGCGGCGGTAGAGCCGGCAGAGCGGAAGGTGTTGGCGGGGCCGGTGGTGGAGCCGGTCGGGGTGGTGCGCAGGCAGCGCAGCAGCGGCGCTTGGTGAAATGCACTGATAGCGTAATAAAAACCTTTAAAAATAAGGGTTTTTTTATTTTTTTTTCTCGGTTTCCGTGCCCGTACGGCACTGGAAACCAAATTTTGTTTGCCTTGGTGCCAACTTGTCCAAAATGGACAAACTTTATATGGATTTTGGGGTTTTTGGGCCTTCTGGATGCAACTGTGAGGTCGGTTTTGGTCCAAAGTGCCTCAAAAAAAAAAGACCCCCCCAGATCCAATAGAAAGCACCGAAAAAACTTTTGAAACCCTCTGTGCTTCAACAAAACTCGAACAGTGAGAAGCAAGCAGCTCTGATACCATGTTAGATTTGATAAATGCAAATCCTCCCAAGACCACCTGCATCCAAGACTGTCACAGAGAAGCAAGAAACAGACAAGAAGAGAAGAAGCTATGGCGGCCAAAAGGCCAGAGACTGGAAATCCATGTTGAGAGAAAAAGCTTCTATATTCAACAAATGAATTACAAATTACAATCTCGATAATAAAATACAAAGCGGTGAGTCCTTATGAAAGGATACCGAAACCCTAAAAGGGAAACCCTACAGAAATAGAAAGCTGCCTAAGTGAAACTTAAGCATAGAGTATAATAGACTAATAATTAAATTATTTAATTATTAGCTATTATATAACTACTCTAACAGTCAAGGGCAAGTTGAGTTGCCCTTGACCCAAAAAAGTTACCCTTGACCTCAAGAATTGGCCCCAAATTTAAATTTGGTATCACTTATTTGGTTTTAGCAAGATCCTCAAATCTACGTCAACCTCCTTCAAGTTTTACACCCCAAAATGGCTAGGAGAGGTATATGAGAAAGGCCACCTCCCTCATTTTGGTAATCGCAAGAAAGAATTTGAAATCCAAGCATTCATGATCTCAAGCATTCAAGGAGCAAGAAGAAGCATTCAAGAAATGTCATCCCACCATATCCTTCATTGTGGAAAGCTTCAAAAACCTTCCCATAAACATTTCCTTTATGATTCCTTTTTAGGATTTATGTTATTGCATCAACACTTGTGCTTACATTTAAAGAGTATTGCATCATCAAGGTATAAGAAATCTTGTTTCTCATATCTACCCTCTACTATAAGTCAACACGTTTTCCTTTCAAGTACATTTCAATTTGTTTTTTATTATTGATTCCAAAACTAGGAGTTGACTTAGACAAGACCCTTTCCAAAACCATTTTCCTTCTTTTTCCTTGTGCAATAAATAGGTGGCACCCATGCAGAAGGAGCTATGGAAAGGTTTGACTTAGAGATATAGTTTGATGACCATTTCATTAGAAATTGCAGGGTCAAAGGCAACTATGTTAGAGTAATAAGTTATTTCACTTATTAATTAAATCATTTTTATTTAATTATTAAGTCACTTATTATCTCTAGTTTACTTAAGCTAAACTTTAGGCATATAATATTTAATTCTTTTATTAATTATTATCATGCAACCTAGGTTTTTCCCTTTTAGGATTTTGATCACCTTTGTAAGGTATAATCTCTTTGTAATTATTTAATTAATTGAGGAATCTTTTGCATTGATAAGTTTCTCTCCATTGTTTGCACATGATGTTTCCTCTTTCATCGATCTGTTATTTCTGGCCTCCATAGCTTTTTCTTCTCTTTTTGTGATAAGTTTACATGCGGGTGATTCTTTGTAGCTTTAGGGTTGAGTTTTCATCAACTCTAATATGGTATTAGAGCTCCATATCTTCATGCACCTATTCTCTTCATGAGAGATTTGGCCTTTTTCTTCAGATCTATGTTTTTCAAGAGGTTTTCTATTTCAAATTTTTGTGGATCTGGGGGAGTTTGTTTTTGGAGAACTTTGGGCTCAAACAAACCTCACGGTTGTGTTCAAAAGGCCCAAAAACCCCTATTCTCATATAAGGCATGTCCAATTTTGACATGGTTGCATTCTGAGGCAAAATTTTTTTGCTGTACAACCCTTTTTTCGGGCATGTTTTTCGAGGCAACGAAAAAAATTATTATTATTTTTTTTTTTTGAATTTTTTTTCTTGGTACCTCCACTAATTTTGGACGAAATTTCGGCAGTTCCCCTATATTTAGTGACATCGTCAAATTTAGTCAAGCTTCACCAACTTTAGCTGGGATTTCTTGGGACTCTTCTTGTTTTGGAGAAGTCTTCATTTTTTTGCTCATATCTTGAGAAAGCATAAGCATTTTTGGGCACACAAGATATCATCAGAAAGTTGGTTCCGATGCTGAGCTAGTTTTGGAGGTTTGGTTTCCTAATTTTTCCTTTTTGCAGGGTTATTTTCCAGTCAAAGTCAAGATTCATTTTTGCATTTGAGGAGCTATATCTTTCTCATCTGGATTTCATTTTCCAACTTCCGCATAGGTTGGAAAGTTGGTTCTATGCTCTTTACTGTGGTATGAGTCTCATTTCCAGAATCTTCTCCAGGTAGATTTTTTCATTTTTTTTCATTTTTGCAAGCTGGTGATTATCTTAGATGTTTCAGGTCTTGGGATCATTTTCCTTGCATGGGATGACTCCTTTTTAGCTATTACTCATGTTCTTACAATTTTTTGTCATTCCTGAGCATTGTAGACATCCGTTTCTGTAGCATTTATTTTTTTCAAACACATTGAGATAAAGTGCCATTTGTTGCATGCTTGGGATCTTGCACATTTTGTGCCTATTTGTACTTGCACTACATTATAAAGTGCCATGGGGGGTTTGATCTACATTTTTCAAGTGAGTATTCCTCCCATGACATTAGCCTCATGATGTGTGTCAAGAGAGTGATCCTTCCACGACACCATCCTTTAATGTGTTTGTACTTTCTTTTGCACATTCTATGTTCCTGGTTCTTCGTCATGCAGTTATTCTTGGAAGTTTGGTTCAGTGTACCTGTCATGCCTCTCCATGTTCAACATTATGGGGGGGGTATCTCTTTTTGGTTCTAATGCTTCCCCAGTTTGATGGAGTAAGCTATGTATTTAGTATTTATTTCTATGTACTAGGAATGTAGTGACTGGGTACCTATGCATTTCGGTGAGATGAATCATTTACCATATGGACACTCTTTCATTCCTATTTCAGAGGCATCCTTCCATATTTTGATAAGCTCTTCATACTTTGGTGTTTTTTGTCATCTGTATCTTCGAGTTCCAATGTTTGCCTTTGTTTTCCATCTTGATTCGAGTAGTGTCATTTGAGGGTACTCATGCAAATTACAGTCTTCTCTACCTGATCATGTTCTATTGTAGTGGAGGTTCTAGCAGTTATTCTTCGACAATGTTTGCAGCTTCATGCTTTAGTGGTGTTCTTCATGTTCATCCTTTGTTCCTATCTTCTAGGACATTCTCTACTTTGGAGGCTTCTTCAATCCTTCACTAGGCTTCATCTCTTTTCATAGGGGTTTTTCCCATTGGATTTACTCTCTTTCTCCTCTTTACAAAGATTTTTTGTACTTGGGTACCTGACCAGGCCATGTTGCTGGGACCCATTTCCTGCTTTCAGTAGTTGTTTCTAGGTTTTAGCTTCTCCCTAATTTTATCTTAAGGGGTTGTTAGAGTAATAAGTTATTTCACTTATTAATTAAATCATTTTAATTTAATTATTAAGTCACTTATTATCTCTAGTTTACTTAAGCTAAACTTTAGGCATATAATAATTAATTCTTTTATTAATTATTATCATGCAGCCTAGGTTTTTTTCCTTTTAGGGTTTTGATCACCTTTATAAGGTTTGTTATCTTTATAATTATTTAATTAATTGAGGATACTATTGCATTGAGAAGTTTCTCTCTATTGTTTGCGCATGATGTTTCCTCTTTCATCGATCTGTTATTTCTGGCCTCCATAGCTTTTGCTTATCTCTTTCTATGACAGGTTTGGATGGAGGTGATTCTTGGGAGCTGTAGGGTTGAGTTTTCATCAAATTTGATAGATTGGACCCAGCCTTGACCTTCCTAGTCACCCTTGACCTCTTGATTTGGGCTGAAATTTGGATCACAAGTCTAATTGTTGTATTTAATTATGATATTTAGTCTTAGAACCAAGTTCTCAGTTTGTTGTATGCCTATATACCAAAAAAATATTTCTCGTTCCATTCTTACCCTAGAGACCTTGTATTTTCCAATTTTATTTGCATAGTCATCTTCTATGACACTAAAGGATCATTATATCCACTCAACAATTGAGCCTCCTTGAGCCCAGTGGATTATTTTCATTCCAATGTATAAGATGAGATAAACCTAAGCTTCCTAGTTTGATCATGCATCATAGTGAACACTATTTCCTTCATTACATTTTGGTGAAGCCAAATATCTTACATCTCAATTCTAATTTGGTGTTTAGTCTACTTTGCATGCACCTAATTATTAATTATTTTAATTTTGTTTTTACATTTCATGCACATATAGATAATTTCATTTATTGTTTATTCATTGATGAAAAAAGACATAAAAATTACATATTGTTTCTGTTGGAAAGTGACAATGCAAGCAATTGTTATTTTTTCATTGCTGTCAAACCTTTACTGGTGAGACTATTGTTATCTGTTTGATTACCATATCTATTGTTGATGGAGAAGATTTAAAAAGAAGACCAAGTGAATGGTTGAGTTAAGGCAACTAAAAGGGTATTTGATTAGTTGGCACTCTGGCAAAGTAATTTGTTGTTTATCTTTCAAAGACAATTTTTCTGGTTGTTCTGTGCCGGGAAAGTTTGGCTTGTGCCGAGCAAATTTGCTTATGACAAAAAAAGTTGCTTGTGCCGAGAAAAGTTGCTTGTGACGAGCAAAATTTGTTCAATGCCGACCAACATTGAAATTTCCGAGTGGAAACAGTGATGTTGGCTGACTTACTGTAATTGGATTAATGATGAGATTTGAGATCTCTGGCCGACTTAGTTGATTTTATTGGGATATGCAATGTTAATTAAAGATTGATCCATGTCATTTAATGTATGGGTAACCGTAATTAATGCATGGTTTCAAGATTTAATTAGAGACTACTTTGGAGAAGTAAATGTAATGCAAAGATGGAATGATCCGTTGGATCTGACCTAACCTAAGATCTACAATCTTGTTTAAGCGACAAAAGATTTATCTGACCTAGACAGAGAGGTATATGATAACCTCAAGAGGTTATTCATTGTGTGTGGATGAGTGTATGTGTATGCAAAAGGTTTGCATAGTTGATTTACTGTTTGGCATGATCTAGCAGAGAAGGCAAAAGGCAGAGGAAAAAAAATTTGCATGTGTGATTGCTTGATGGATTTCCAAGCAGATCAGAAGGTTGAAATGACAATGCAGGCTATCCAATAAGTTAACATCAGAGCTGTAATTGGGTCTAAATTGCAAAGTAAGTTGTATGTACCAGATCACAAACTACTGATTACTTTCTTACCATTGTATCAGTTAAATCCTTTAGCAAGGTTGACTTAACAGTCATTTGTATAAATCCTCTAACAAGGTGACATTCAGGTGGAATGTTCTAAGTCCTCTAACAAGGCCACTTCTGATAGGGTGATTAAATCCTTTAACCAGGTCACACCTAGCAGTGTGTTATTGTAACCTTTAACAGGGTTGGCTCCTCACAGGGCATCACTTCAGAAGAGT
>MU227771.1:2945891-2963621 GCA_018584345.1 Thuja plicata
TATATATATATATGTTGAGGATATATATCTATGTTTATGTAAATATATATATGTATAATCCATATAGATATTTATATAATCCCAAGGAGGTAAAAGGAAAGAAGACTAAATCTTGAAACACATTTAATTATACTTCTGCGATCAGAATCATGAGACTAACCATTGACATAAGACAGGAAGAGATTTCTCGAAAGAGAAGAAGAGTTACATATGTATAGATAAGACCAACACAACAAAAAGATGTTTAATCATTGTTGCATGTTTCATAGCCTTTGTTATTCCCCTCCTTACCTTTCCTTCTCCCTCGTATCTTGTATCCGCCCTCTTCTAACAACATGTCAATAAGTGCCCTTGAATTCAAGTTGCTAAAGCTCTTCATATTCGTACCACCCACTTCATTCGTCTGCCAGTGTTCATAAAACCAGTTCTCCCTTATCGGATTTTTGATATGCAAAAAGTTCATTAGGAAGTCAAGGTTTCTTATGATCATGGGACCTCTTTCTAGGAAGGAATTAAGATCTTCTACCTTAGTGATTGGCGGAGTCAAGGACATTCTGACATTGAATGAGGATTTATCGAAAAGACATGGATGAGAAATAGTGAGGTCCTCTCTGATATTTTGTACAATTTTATCTAAGTTTCCTAAATATTTATTTTTGAACACCACGTGCAAAGTCTGCTACTATTTTGCTTATTAAGTGAAAAATAAACACCTAAAGCTAAAAACATAGATGAGATTTCAAAATTTACCCTGTATCTATCTGTGTTGGTAAGAAAATTTCAACCCAAGATGCAATGAACTGCTCTTAAAAATAAGGTATGGGAGTTAAGCATAACATACTTAATTTGTTTAATGGAAATAACCCCTTCAAAAGCTATATGAGACCTGGAGCTCAAAAGTTTAATTGGAGTGGCCATTCTGTCAGGAATAGATAGTAGAGAGGATGGTTCCAGAGTTTCTATATGAGTTATTATAAAGAGAGAAAGGAAATAAGAGAGGATAAAAAAACCCTTGAGTGCCTCATGGCTCTCCATCTACTCTAACATCTACTTGATTAACCTTATATGCTAGCCAGAATCTGACTCTACAAATACTCAAAAAGCCCTATCATCATCACAACTAATTAAAATCTAGAAATCTATAAACTGTGTTGCCTCATTTTTGTTCTTCATATTTTAAGACAAAAATGGATGTATTGTGTATTAGTAATGGTCTTAAATCATTGTGTAAACCTTAAGTCCAGGTCTAGATTTCCCCTTAGGCTAGGAGGCCTTTATCGGGTTTTGAACTTCTCCTTTTATAACCAGGTTTTTTTTTTATCAATTTCATGTTATATATTGGGTAGGTTAAACTCCCAAATCCGATAAGGGTCACGGTTAAAATATATCTAACATTGAATTTATGTGAATTTTAAAATGTCTGGCCTTGATACTTCATTTTGGTATATTGGCAGAAAATCAGTTCTAAGCTTCTCCTTGGCAGAAAATTGACTCTCGAGGGCATTTTCCACCAAAATGTTTTAAGTGACAAAAATAAGAAAATGGTTACCTTGAGGAAAATTAGTAAGGCCTAAGGATATAATGGGGTTATCAGTTTCAGTTGGGTCGTTAAAATGAGAATCTATGGTCCTTGGCATAAAAGTTTATTTTCAACCTTCTCCTTGGCGGATTTTCACCTGCAGAGTGCATTTTTCCTAGATGACAAGTTAAAGAATATCAGCGGTTGGTGGAAGATAGAAATAGATGATTTGAAGTTAAAATGACTATTGCACTCAAGAGGAATCTCTACAGGTAAAAGATATGATTAAATGATGAAAGATTTAAAGTAAGAAGTCTTCCTGGCGGAAAATCAGAATTTAGCTTCTCCTCGGCTGGCTTTGACTCATGAAGGCTTATTGACAGAAAAGTGGAAAATAGCTTTTCCATTGCTCCAACAGGCGGGTTTTGACTCGCGGGGTGCATTTTCCGCCAGATCATTATACACAAGGTCTTTAAGAAAAATTCAATCTCACATGTGACTTAAGGCATAAAAGAAAGATAACGAAGCTGTCATGTGTTATTGAAGCATTGTTAAAAGGCTAAAAATATCCTTAGCGGATTTTTGAGTAAGGATTACTCCAAAAGCATTTCTCTGCCAAAGGAGAAGAGAAAAAGTAATTTTCCGCTACTCCCAAAAAGTTACCGTTACATTTAACCAAAGTGAAAATATACTTTCTAACGGCCCGTAGAGGTGAGGTAATAAATTCAAATAAAGTTGTTTGCTTCATAACAAATATTTTCATATTGATTAGTTTTTTTTACTTGTGTGGCACGGGAAGTAGGCAATTAACGGTAAAAATTCAAAAGTTTATAAAAATTGAAGAAGTGCAGTAAACAAGAGTTACCATCTGTCTAACAATTTTCCTAAGTTAATCTATGTTTCTAGCTGCTCCTTGCTCTCATACCACTAAGATAAGCTTTTGGTTCTCAATTCAAATTCATCTGAGTATGGCCACTAGATTCATGGGATTCAACGGGTTGAACGGTATTACATTTGAGTGGCACAAAATCAAAGACACTTCTCTGAGGCTCTTCGACATGCAGAGCTTCTAGGATAGATTGAACGCAGAAAGGATGCACCCCATTATGGAGAAGTTGAAGGAGAGCAGGTTAGTTGAAGCCGCTGGCTTTCCTATTGCAGTTCAATCCCAAGAGCTCTTCTATGAATGCATAGCATGTTACAATCCAGATACCAAGAAGATCCTTTTACCTAATGACACAATGCTGCTCTCTATTGTTCGAGACTCTGTCTAGAACTACCTTTGTATTCCAGAGAAAGATGAATACTCGGAGATGACCTACAACCGTGTGGTCATTGAGTATGGAGTAAAAAAGATGACATGGAGGAAAGAGATCATGAAAACCTGGTTCTAGAAGCCCAAGAGCACCAAGGGAAAATTTCCTAAGACACTTTATGACACAGACCTTGTTAGAATTAATCTTTCCTTGGTTGTTATATTTACTAGGATAAACCAAGGTATCCTTTATTATTCTTAGATATTCCTCCTTATGAGGAATCCTACACTTTTCTCACACACTTATGACATGTGGCATCCATAGAAATGGGAGTTACAGTGTAACCCCCTCCTCACCTCTCTATTAAAGAGATGACTTTCTTTCTCTCACACATATTAGACACAATTCTTCACTTCTTGAATATCATTGTAAGAGCATAGCTCACTCTCACTCTCTCTTTTTCTAGGCATTATTTTTGTCCATTCATAATATTATCACGGGGTTTTTTTTACGCTTTTCCCCCTTCAAAATCTTGTCTCCTTGCCTAATTGTTTTGGTGTATGCACTTGGTTTTGTGTTATTCATGGTATAACTTCTTAAACCTAACTCTTAGATTAAACAATTTCCTTGCTCTTCATTTAATTATTTTTTCTAACAGACCTAAAGCTAGACATTATAGACATCCTGGTATTACTCCACAAGATCAGAGGTGAGAGTGATGCATTCAACTTTGTTGAGCATCATTTCTTTTTAGTCCAAGTGATTTTCTCCTAGCACATTTTTATTGATTGGGCTCACATGATAAGCGAAAATCTTTCAAATACCCTCAATAGAGCTAAATACGAAAATGAGTTTTATATGCCTTTAGTTTTATTGTATATCCTAGCTACAATTCAAATTTGGCTAGGGCTTCTTAGGCTAGAAGAATTCCCAAATGATGTAAAATGTTATGAATTATTTCCCTGTTTACAATTGCATAACAGTTATGCTGAGTATATCAAGGTCAATGATGTGTTTACAATGAGATTATGTAGGGAGTTGCAAGGTTGCCTGGAAAGGATATTTTCTCTAGGAGCTATGACATTCATCAGCCAATATGGATGTTATTTTATCCAATTTGCAAATTTCTCATATATTCGTCTTGCAGGATTTGATGACTTCCCTTTGAAGCTGCCTAGGTATCCTGATGACATGATTGTGCTAGTTGAAGTAATGAGGCAAGAAACCCAAGTGAACTTGATCTATGTAGTTACTAGAAAGAAAGGCCATGACTTCCCCATGACCATTGGAGCCTACAACTGTGCATCCCGATCTGATGCAAATAATGTTTTGAGTGCATTCTCGAAAAAATTTCAATTGGAAATATATGATGTCTTGAGACCCCAGTATGACCTTGTAAACTATGCTAGAGATTACTTGCAGATGGTTCGCACAATTCATCTCATAGATGACATAGAAGACTATTGGGCTAACTGAAAGGATGATCTAGAGAGCAGGTAAATATTTTATGCGAGGTTAATTGTTGAACAAATCAAAAAGTTCAAAGTTAACATTGCACTTGAAGGCATCGAAGATGATGGGGGGTATATGTATGATGATACATACATAGAAAAGATTAAACCCCTCCCTATAAGCTTTGAGCCCATGCTAGGTCAATCCATCGATGATTTGTAGACCTTAATGGATGGAATCCACAAAAGAACAGAATAATGGGCCCAATGGATGATGGGAAGAAGGAATAAGTATGAAAAGATGTCTCCTCCTCAAAAAAATCCCACAATAGTGGCAGTGAACACTCCTGCAGCAGCTTCAGTGACTATCTCGACCATGGCTAAGAAACCAGCTCAACCAGCGGGCAGAGGTGATGAACCTCTTGAGAAGGCAGTCCCACTAGAAAAGACATGCAAAGATGGCTCGGTTCCTATCATTGGTTTGACGGAAGGAATAGTTTCCATAGATCCAGTCAAGCCTACAGCTGAGCCCATTAAGACTGTGGAAATAAAGCAACCAGCTCAAAATAGCACTTTGGATGTGTAGAGTGACACCCCAAGGCAAGACTCCCCAATTATAGTGGAGGTGGGTGAAGATAGTTCCAACACTTAAGCTACTGAATCAGATGAAGATGCCAAAAAGAAACCGAAGGTTACTCAGGCCACTAAGGTAGTCTCCTCTTCTTCAACTCCAGTAAATCCATTCACCTCTAGACTGAAGTCTACTCCCTCGGTCATCAGGAAGTTGTTTATAGATGATTTGGTCTCTACGACCAAAGTTACCAGCGCTGAGTCTTGGATCAAGAACACTCTAGAGCACAAAAGAAAAAGGATTGAAGAAGGAGATCCCATCAAGGATAATCTTTCAAAGGCCTTACAATCTAGTTCCACCGTGAGCAAGGTGAAGAAAGAAAAGATGCTGTCTACCTTAGGCCAAGATCTAGAAACTGGACACTTCACCATGGAGGTAGCAAAGCCTACAAAGAAAGGCAGGTTGGAATATTTGATTACTTCTGATTTTTAACTACAATCATTTGATATGGGGTTAGCTCATCATGATACCAACGTAGATTGGTGGAAATAAAAAAATGTAGTAATTGAAGAGGAGCTTGAGGAGCTTAAGGTTGCTAAGGTGCAACTCAAAGAAGAAGTCAATGAATTGACTAATTTCATCAGGCAGTTGGTTACTCTAATTGCAAGCATTCCTAGTCCCCAAACCACTTTTGACCCTAGTACTGCAGAGAATCAAGCCATCATTGCCAAGTTGCAAGAAGACAGACACTTTGGGCAAATTGGCAAAAGGTGGATCAAGAGACTCAAATATAAAGGGCTCGTAGCTATTGAACAACTGGGTAATGCTATCCTAAAGAGGGAAAAGGAGAAAAATAGTGTTCATGAGAACTTATAGACTCTCACATTAGAAAGGGTGAAATTTGAAGATTGCATAGTGATGTTGCACATGGTAGTTAAAATGAAAGTTAAAGAGGCAATAAAGGCCAAAATCTTGCAGAAGGTTGATGAACCCTTAATTGTATGGCTTCAAAGCCTGCAATTTAAAGCTGAGATGATCATCGAAGCTGAAGGAGGGTTACAACAGACAAAAGAAAAAATCAAAGAAGAACATAACAAAGATTTTGGACTTCTCAAAGGTCTTCAAACAAAATCATAGACAAGTGGCCAAGGAAAATAACTAATCAGAGTGGTTAACATGCAAAAATATTTCTCTGATTATGTATATAAGCTGGTAGAGAAGTCTTCTAGTCACCTGGATAAAGTACCAGAACTCCAACAGTTGAGTGGGTGCATATATAAAGCTATGGAGGAATTGAAAGATCAGGTAGATACGGTTAAGAATTTGGCCAAAGATCATTCCCGATGGCTCATCAGATATACTAATGTCCATATTAATAGACATGAGGAGCTTGTTCCAATCATTACAGATGTTACCACCTATAAGGAAAAATTAGATAAGGGGAAGGAAACAAAGACATAAATATATATTCCTCATACTAATTTTTGATAGATTTTGTAATCGATAAATGTTCACTTATCAATTATCATTTTTGGTTAGAGAGGTTGAACCGTTTCGGTTACATATTTTGTAATGGTCAAAGCTCTAAAATCTATATGTACTCTATTAAAATCAATAAAAGGGTTGGCTAAATTTTTCCGTAAAGACTTCGTTTTGCTGAGTCAAAATTGTTTATGTTTGAATGGCAATGTTTTAACTGTTCCAGTGCAATTATCTTTCTGATTAATTTGAATTTTTCTTTATATTGGTTTTTTCAGTTCATGATCAAACTAGAGTATTGTATTAAGATTTAATGTAATTAATCAAGGGAAAATCAGAGTGTTATTCAAATTGTGAGAGAATTTCTTATGAATTAGATTGATTTATCATTATTGAATTATCATTGATCTTTCAATTTTGCATTTGTATCATCATTATCTACCATTGTATTACCAGTGTTAGGAACTTATTTGATCGATAAGGTCTTGAGATTGGCTAGATTTAGAGTTGAATCTATTCACCTAAGCTAGTTCCTATCTAGGCCTAGCTTGGATTACCTCTACTGTTCTCAAGTCAAGAAAACACCCCTATTAGATTAGAAAAGAACAAAATTCATTGAATATCAATCACTTAAAGGAGCTATACCTACAAATTTAGAAGGAAATAAGTTATTCAGTTAAATTTCCCAATTGTTGTATTCAATTGTTTCTTTAATATTTGGGAATTTAAGAGTTAAAGTAAAAAAATAACAATCTATTTACCAACAAACTGGAAAGGTGTTTGAAAAAGCTATAAGTTATAAAGATCATTTAATAGAAAAATGAAATGAATCAAACCTCTATCTGCAGATTATTAACAAAACAAGTTATAAAATTTCTAAGAGATGCTCATTTAAAGGGTATTGACAACCATCGTAATTGGCATATAATTAAAATACTAAAAAGATATATTTAAATGATGATACCATTTGATCGTTCGTTATAAAGGCTTAGAAACAAGGCATAATCCTTTAACTCAGGGATTGGACATCCAACTAAGCACTTTGTCCTCTTCATAAGAAACTCATTTAATATGTCAAACCCATGGATGTGTTACTTGAAATGGGCTAGCAAATTATATGCACCAAGCACTTTCTCAACCAATCACTCTATAATCACTGCAGGAAACAAATGCTGGAAAGAAACTATTCTATGGCTGCAAGAAGTAAATGCTTTTGAAGGGAAACTATACTATTACTGCATGAAATGAATACTCAAAAAGGAAGTTAAGCTATTGTTGTGAAAAAAAATAATTGAAAGTAAATGATGGAAGTGAATGCTGCTAGAAAAATGGAAGAGTGCACAAACTAACTACAATGCCTTAGTTACTCTGTTGTTTGGCTGCAGGAAGCGATAGCTGTCATGTGGCTTTGGCTATAGGAGCTATTCAACATAGAAATTGAAATGACGGAAATGCAGGAAAGTTAACTAAACTAAAATGAATCTAATTATGGATTCCTCACCAATTGGACCCCCTTGGGTGAGTACCCAAAACACTTAATTACACAAAATTAATCTCAACACTTCATTTGCTCATTAAAATGAATAACAAAGTACAAAGATTCTTATAAACAATAAAACAACATAATTGAACTATACTGCAACTATCTCCTAATAATGCCCTCCTTTCTCACACAAGAGTGTGGCTTTATTTAAAGGAAACATCTAACTTCTAAACTCAACATGCCCTAAGAAAAGGCGAAGCTTTTATTACAAACAACTAACATAAAGGAAAGCTAGAAAGCAGGAAATGGAATCAGTCCAGAAAAGAGGAAAGAATTGCTTTGACAACAAATCTAACTTCCCACTCTCTCCTAGATTTCATCAGGGAAATTATTTCATTTTCCAAGTCTTCACTCAACCATTTCCACCTGGATTAACCTGAGACCTTCCGCTAATGCTACGCTGATGTTTCATCCGTGTTTGTCTGCTGTAGGACCGAGTCAAGCATCCAGCGCATGGACGTGCTCACCTGATCAAGATAACGGTTGCCACTTTGATGTGCTGCATTTAAAATTTTAGGATAAGAGCATTCATGTCAAATAATAATTAAATTACATATGAATTATCTATTGCTCAATCAGTTAATTCATCCATAAAACATGATCATGATTCCATAGTAATAAATAGAGAATATTCAACCAGATAAAGCATATTAAGTAAGCATATGTCCATAGCATAGGTTTAGTGGTTGACTACCACATATTAGCAGTTTTAAAGTATAAATTCTTGGAGTAAATAAGAGAAAACATGGCAAAAAACTTATCAAAAATTCTCCTAGGGTATCTAAAGTATGCCATTAAAATGGCCTACCATTTTTCCCCCTACAAAGAATAGTGCCAGTCCTCAGGCACTGAGATGTTTTGAATCTTTGCAAGTACCCAAAAGTATCCTTCATATGTCTCTCCACTCATGGAGGTGCCCACTTGCCATTAAAATCAATTTTTCCTCTCCATCTTCACGCGTCGACTTTGTTCCAGTTGCTCATCTAGTCCATTATCCACATAGTTGTATAGCGGCCATAAAAGTAGAGGACGCTGAAAGAGAAGTGGCAACCATCTTTCAGGCCGTGGCTGACATCCCAGGTGTATATACTAGTGAACACACTGCATTACAGCTCGTAGGTTGATCACACTATGTGGTTCTTCCTTTTTGAGTGCCATAGTTAATCTCCCCCATCTCTGCCTTAATCCCTCGGCTGCTCTGTTCCCATCTGCTAATGACAATCTCTTAAATGCCATGAAAACTTATTCATGGCTATCCAAAATTCTTTTTCTGGGTGCAGAATCATAAAACCCATAAACAATTTGCATCCAATCACAATAAAGCCATTGAGGTGATCGACTTTTAAGGAAAAGAGGCAATGAAATAGACTGTCAAGTATTCTGTACCTATGCAATTGTTCTCCATAATTAATCTCATTTTGGGTCATGGAAAGGAAGGCAGAAAAATGAATATCGCCAAAAAAAAGCAGGGGATTCCAATCAGTGTTAGATGGAACAACATAATTGTGAAGATATAACTCACATAAAAAATTCCAGACACAATCAGGTGATGTATTATATGCGGCCACAAATTCTTACGGGGTTCCTATGCCTGAGTTGAGATCCTGAAGGACTCTCATTAACTTAAACAGTAGGAATTGTTCCTTAAGGAATAGGGTATAAACCCTTGGTGGTGGTCTACACTATTAAACCCGAAATTATGTCTATAATTTTATTTATTTTATTTTGCAAGAATTGAATTTCTTGTTGTTTCCTCTCAAGTTCCCTTCTCAATTTTTCCTTTTCTAACTCCCACATTGACTTTTGATATTGCATCTCATTAAAATAGTCAACTGGGAGGGCATGAACAGTTACCTCTTCTGGCTTCCTGTGTGGGACCGGCTTGGCTGCTTGTTGGCCTTCCTTTTTCTTTTCACAAACTGGCACGTCAACTGGAACAAGGGCCTTTTCCCCATGATTTCCTTCTTTCCAAGAAGAAGATTCTTTTTCGACTCCCTTGGGTTCTGCTACCTTTGGAATTATACACTCTACTTCTTTACCCACATCAGCAGCTGTATGATCCTCCTCCATCATATACTGGCATTCTATAAATGGACTGCCTGCTTGTGACTGTTCTTGTGAAGGCTCCTCATAGGAGACATTAGGAGAAGAGTCAACCATAATGGGGGAATCCTTGTTGTTTGTTTGTGTAGTATTCAAACGAACACTTCTTTGTAATGGAGTATCAACAAAAGCTATAGGATGCTTCTGTGAAGTTCTTCTTCTCTTGACAGGTGTGGCTACAAGAGAAATAGTAGAAACATGAACATATTGACTCATATATTTTTCCATCTCGGCCTTACCCTTTCCCTTTTTATCTTTTTTCTCACCTTTTAGGGTCCAAGAAACTATGGGAACCTTGGTTATTCCGCTCCCTGAGGTAGGGTTTGGATGGCTGTATGCTATTTATCCACATCGATTCTTGAAGGAGAAGGATTCCTAAAAGGTTCTTCTAGCTCAATAAATTCCTCATCCTTATCAGGGTTATTCCCTTGTTCTTGAGTTTTGGGTCGTGGCCCTTCTCCATGCAATTGAACATGAGGCGCTGTAATAAATTCATCCCAAGACATTGGAGAGACATCCCACAGTGACCTTTCCACCAAGAGCTTGATTAAACTGTGGTGGGTCACTACATTCTGCCACCCCTTTCGTACCTCTTTAGCACTTAAATTTAAAAGGGCATAAAGAAAATTGGGTACATTTACCAAACGGCCATGTCGTAAATGACTCAATAATTTGAAGTGTATTGCATATAGAAAGGAAAAATGACCCTCACAGGTAATGTACCTGATAATATGCACTTTCAACTGAGGATAACCTCCTGGAAGAGATAACCTCTTAATACCCTATTTTCTATAATTTATTGGAACATTTTCTGGTAAAGAAAATTCTTCTCTAGCTGTGCGTGCATCGTGTCCATGCAAAAATGCTTCTCCCATGGAAGGAAGTCCATAGAATTTGACAATTCTTGCTTCAAAAGCTTCTAATTGCAGCCCTTTGATATACGCAACACCATTCCTGTAAGTCCTTAAGAATTCCAATGATGTGGCTTCATCATGACCATTCAACCTTACAATGTAGGTCAGCCACCCAACTCTGTTAAAAACCTAAACACTAGCCTGGTCCTATAACAATGACGCATGGTTTATTGGTTCGTGCCATATAGGAGGAGCACCCATCTTGATGTTTGAAAACTTCAACAATTTCTGAAAAACTCTGAAAAACCCTCTTATTCCACTGCTACTATTAATTGTGTTTGTTGAAATATCACTGCTGTGCCCAGAATTTGAATAAAGCTTTCTAGTTTTCTGGGTAATGCAGACAAGACACAAAAGAATTTTTTGAAATAGTGCTGTAAATATAAGCTAGGATTTTGAGTTTAAAAGACAGGGCTGATTTTGAAATGTTACACGTAGGGATTGTCAAATCATCATTTTTGACATGACGACATAGTACAATTCTTGTAGCAAAAATATTAATGACAAAGGATGGCAACCATGACAACAGATTTTAAACTGATGGAATATTTGAGCTGATGGAAATTGTGGGATAAGTCATTTATTACACATAAAACCTATCAGACTGCCCCCTATGAAAAAGGTGACAAGTGTCCACACTTGCATGGCGAAAAAGTATAGAAAAATCATGGATAAAATGCTACATTAATTACAATGTATCATAATGATATTAAATGAAGCAAAAAAATTTTGAAACAATAAAGTAATGCGTACCTTTGAATATTATACCTTGAAATGCCCTAATCTGGAAATATTTGATGATGTGGGCAGAGAAAAAATTTGAGCTGGTGCAATAATGAGGTGTCGTGAATGTGATGATGGCAGAAAAAAGTGATGAAAAAGTTGATGGGATGATGTTTTTATTATGGACAAGTGATTCTCGTGGGAAATTTTTTTATTATTATGACTGCATGTGGAAAAAAAGTCAAAGAGATGATCGGAGCAAATAATTACTCCGGTTGGCTGTAGGAAGGCTCTCAGCAGGAAGAGGTCCTTTAGCTGCAGGAAATTCTTGAGCTAGAGGAGGTTCTTTGGCTGCAAGAAATTCTTCATCTGGAGGAGGAGGTTCTTTGGCTGCAAGAGGTCCTTCGGCTGTAGGAGGTTCAGCTGGGGCAGGACCTCTTCTTCCTCATGTTTCTTCTTAGCCTACATGGTGTCCACCTGAGTGGCCATGTTGTTAATGATATCTTGCTTGAAATCAGACAAGAGATTGGTTATCTATGTCTGTGAAGCACTAACACCATTGGACTTTCCCAAGGTAGACCTATATCCCCTTCCTTTCTTAACAGCAACTCTGGAGTACTTAAGGCAGATCTTCTGGATATCATCCCATAATGCCTGGGTGATATCTCCTCCAACCATTAGGTCTAGTGCCTTTGTGCACCTGTCATGAATGCCTCGTAAAAAGAGAAACTTATGAGATTCTTCATTAAGCTCATGTTAGGTATTATTTTTCAAACTAAACATGAACCTTGAGACATAATCCTCAAGACTCTCATCCTCCTTCTGGGTCATTTTAAATATTTCATCCCCTCACATATCATTTCCTTGATAGTACTCCTTGTATTTCAGTAAGAAAGCAACCTTCATTTCATCCCAATTGTGGATGACGTCCTTTCCTAAACCCACAAACCATCGTAATGTAGACTCTTTAAGTATTGCAGGAAAAAGCTTAAGTCTATGGGCATCAGTGGTGTATTCATAGCTCCTACAAAGTATATCAAACTCAAAGAGAAAGGTATCTAGGTCCTCTATGACAAGGCCATAAAATTTTGGAAGAGTAGAAGAGGGAATATTCTTAAGGTTATTATTATCATGCTGGTTGGATATGGGAAAAGGAAATGTAGTAGGATTGGCCATCCTTCGTGGCCGCTGAGGTGGATTTTGAGGTGGGTTTTGAGGTTGATAGATGACTAACTTCTAAGGATTTTATTCTTTAGGATTCTGGAATCCTAGATTGGCAAAGGCTTCAACAAATAGATTAGCTTTTGGTTGATCCTCAAAGAAACCATGAAAGTCACCCTAAGAAGATGAGGATGATGAAAGGGCTTCAGGAAGCTCAACAATAGCATTAATGAATTGGATTTCTTCTTCAAATAGGTTACTGGATTGATTTGGAAAGTACCTTCCTCAGGCGTCTCTTCATCTATTATGCATGCAGATAGTACGAGATGATGTGAATAATGGTTTTTCTTTACAAGATGAGGGTTAATCTACTTAAAGTGGGAAATGAAAGCATGAAAGAAAATCATAGGAATGGTTGAATAAGAACCAGGCTCGACACCATCCCTAACAACAACGCCAAAAATGATCACTCATTATAAAGGCTCAGAAACTAGGCATAATCCTTTAACTCAGGGATTGGACATCCAACTAAGCACTTTGTCCTCTTTATAAGAAAATTATTTAATATGTCAAACCCAAGGACTTGTTACTTGAAATGGGCCAACAAAATATATGAACCAAGGACTTTCTCAACCAATCACTCTATAATCACTGCTGGAAACAAATGCTAAAAATAAACTATTCTATGGCTGCAGGAAGTAAATGCTTTTGAAGGGAAACTATACTATTACTGTATGAAATGAATACTCAAAAAGGAAGTTAAGCTATTGCTGTGAAAGAAAATACTTGAAAGTAAATGATGGAAGTGAACGTTGCTAGCAGAATGGAAGAGTGCACAAACTAACTACAATGCCTTAGTTACTTTGTTGTTTGGCTGCAGGAAGTGATAGCTATCCCGTGGCTTTGGCTGCAGGAGCTATTCAACATAGAAATTAAAATGACAAAAATGCAGGAAAGTGAACTAAACTAAAATGAATCTAACTATGGATTCCTCACCAAGTGGGCTCCCTTGGGTGAGTACCCAAAACAATCAATTAATCAAAATTAATCTCAACACTTCATTTGCTCATTAAAATGAATAACATAGTACATAGATTCTTATAAATAGTAAAACAATAGAATTGAACTATACTGCAACTATCTCCTAATAATTCCCTCCTTTCTCATGCAGGAGCGGGGATTTATTTAAAGGAAACATCTAACTGCTAAACTCAACATGCCCTAAGAAAAGGTGGAGCTTTTATTACAAACAACTACAATAAAGGAAAGCTAGAAAGCATGAAATGGAATCGGTCCAGAAAAGAGGAAAGAACTATTTTGACATCAGATCTAACTTCCCACTCCTAGATTTCATTAGGGAACTTATTGTGTTTTCCAATTCTTTTCTCAACCATTTCCACCTGGATTAACTGGATACCTTCTGCTAATGCTACGTCGATGTTCCATCCATGTGCATCTGCTGCAGGACCGAGTCAAGTGTCCAACACATGGACGTGCTCACCTGATCAAGACGACGATTGCTACTTTGATGCACTGCATTTAAAATATTAGGATAAGAGAATTCATGGCACATAATCATTAAAGTACATATGCATTATCTATTTCTCAATCAATTAATTCATCCATAAAACATGATCATGATTCTATAGTAATAAATAGAGCATATTCATCCAGATAAATCATATTAAATAAGCATATGTATGTAGCATAGGTTTAGTGGTTGAATACCACATATTAGTAGTTTTAAAGCATAAAGTCTTGGAGTAAATAAGAGAAAACATGGCAAAATACCTATCAAAAGTTCTCCTAGGGTATCTAAAGTATGCCATTAAAATGACCTATCACCATTTATATATGTATATTTGTAATATAAGTTTGAAAATAAAACTGGTTCAGACTATTGTTCTGTTCTTTCAAAAGGCCCACACTAGAAAGCTAACTAAAACATATGTTTTTCGGTACAAATATTACTGCTATAAACTACGCTATTAGATACTACTGCCATAAACTTCTTCGATAAACTATGGAATTTATATTAACCTAACATATTATCAAAAAATCCCTAACCCTCCTTAAATACTGAGCTTGCTAGTCCTTGTGAAGTAGATTACAACTCCATTCACCTTCACATTTCTTGATGATAATAATGGCCACGTCATCCTGAGAAGAGTCCTTAGTTTGCCTTGAGCATCGATTCACCGATGGGGCCACAATGCAGAAGTTGTCCATTTATTCCTTCTCCAGTTTTTTAGGGATGTCACGACCCTCATCCCGCTAGTAGTTGAGAAGCCAATCCTTCTCCACATTCTTGTTAAGTAGTTGTTTAAACAAGAAGCGCAAATTTTGATTCATCTTAGGCCAATGATCATCAAACCATTTCTCATCTTTAAAGGTTATCATTGGCACCCTCTGGGAACACAAGACATCCTTTAGTTTGTCAATCACAGTTCTCATAGTGATATCTGGAAATGGGATTGTCAATTGATTATTGATACTATAAACCATCTTCTCCAGACCACCCATGATATCCTCATCAAAGACTAACTTTGTTACTTCTAAAACTTCAGCTTTTTTATACCTGACAAAAGTGGCTAAAGCGATAAATTGACATACAATATTCCCATTGGTTCTGAACAAGAATTCATGGTCAAAATGACCATCACCCATGCCTTTCTCCAGTGCCCTTCTCACAACAACAGAGATTGGGTTGAACATCTTATTCGATCTTTCTGGTTTAATCATGCCTTGAGAAGTCATGGCCTTATTGTCACTGAGAATGAAAGTGATGAGTCTGGATTCTATCTTCTGTGTAGTGAATTTTTCGCTGCTTACTCACATTAATACTTCTAAATTAGTAATGAGAGAATGTTTCTAATCCTTTAAAATATGGAGATCGTACTACCCTAATATTAATATTGTCATCATAATTAACCTTACCATACACTTGCCCCAAGATCTTTGAGGATTTTATGCATGATTTCATTACTCCCACGCCTTTTAAGATTGCATTTCCAATTTATACTTTTAATAGCTTCATTGTCACTCCAATACCGTAAATTTATTTCATCCGTGAGATGGTTATTGGGATAGGGACCTTAAATGAAAGCTCCACGATCTAGGAATCATTAGAGATAGTGATGTCATTAAATTGTTCAAAAGATATTCATTTGTGCCAGTTGCTATCAAGGCGTCTAAGATGACAAGATAATTAGGAGAATAAATATGAAGAGTTACTCATTAATAGGTTAGGAAAAAAGGTAGTACAAAGGGTTAAGAGTATTTAATAATAAAAAGTATTAAGTGTAATCTAGGGCAGATCAAACTTATAATAAACTAGTTTAATCATAAGGGGTAGAGGGCTATTAGAAAATAATATTTCTAATTATGTAGACAACAACCTGATACGTAATCTACTGCATGATTGAAAACTTAGATCAGAAAGCTTAGGTCCTAAACTAGCTTAATAATTGACTATCTTAAATTTGTATACTAGCAAGATGGTCATTAATAGCTAAGTTAGCCAATTCATCTGCCTGCCCATTCCCTTCTCTATATATATGGTTAATAGTAATTTTATCAAAGGTTTTGCATAAGGAAAGGGTAGATGACAGGATTGAGTCTAGTCTCCAATTTAGGAGAGAGCCCTTCCTTTTAAATCATTTATAATAATTGTTAAATCACCCTCAACAGCTAAACACTTGATGCCTATTTTCTTACTAAGGGCCAAGCCTTCCACTAAGGTTTCTAATTATGCCCAGTTATTAGTGTATGTTCCTATGAATCTACTACTCTTAGAAATTTCCTTTCCATCTGAATTTTGTATACAACACCCAATCCCAGCCAATCTAGGATTGCCATATGAGGCTCCATCAAAATTTAATTTAAACCAGCCCGCGATAGGTGGAGACCACTTGCAAGTACTTTGTTTGTGTTGAAAGAAGTTTCCCATAGCTAATAAAGGGGGGAAGTTTCAAACCTATCCATCTATTTCTAATTTTTTCATCCCAAATTGTCATACTCGCATCCTTCTTGTTACTTAGCATTACTTTATTGTTAGTAAATTCAATAATAGAGCTTTCAATTTTGTTGATTAAACTTGAGGGGTCCAGTTTTAAATCCTGAAAGATTTGTCTGTTCCTTTCTTTCCAAATTTCCTAGAGGACAATAGAGGGAGCCAAAGTCCATAACAAGCTATAAATGATCTCTTTGTATAACGGTGGCCACGAGAGGAGGAAATATGAAGTTGATTGTGGGAATGCCTATTTCCAATCTAATTTACTACATAGCCAATCCCATATCTGTTTAGAGAAGAGAAACCCTAGAAGAAGGTGTTCCAATGTTTCCTCCTAATTTTCACATAGTGGGTATCTGCTTGGGCCATGAAAGACCATTCTCTAGAACTGATCAACAGTGAGAATCTTTCTATTCCACTCTAACCAAGCAAAGAACCCTGCTTTGGGAAAAACATTTTTTCCCCAGAGCAAGGCATAAGGAGGGTAGTCTTTAGGGATAGTTAATTTTGATCTAAGATATTTATATCCATCCTTAATTTTGTAAAGACCATTCTTATTTCCATCCCATATTAATTTATCAGGGTTATTATGAACCAAAAATTCCCTGGAATTCAGGATAGAGATAAGACTAGCTTCTTCAATTCTAGGAAGATACAAACTCTTTCTATCCTTCCACTTCCACCCATTTTCCTAAACTAAGGTGACATAATATTTAACCTTGGTTCCCAAGCTCTCTTCTAATATTCCTTTGGATTTGGTCCAATCACCTAAACGATTGATAGATGGATGTCCCACCCATGAATTTGACTAGAACATGGTATCCTCACCTTGGCCAAGGTTCCATGTTAACTTTTCTTGGATAAAGAATCTACATCCAAGGATAAAGTTCCAAATTCTAGAGCCTCTAGGGGGATTCTTTTCTCTGAAAATGTTAATGGGATTAGGTTGATTTAGGTATTTATTGTTAGTAATAATTGAGAGGGGGGGGGGGGGGGGA
>MU227771.1:2976936-2989515 GCA_018584345.1 Thuja plicata
ATTTGGGGAATGAATTTAGAGGAAAATAGATGATTAATTAATGATTAAAAAACTATTAATTAATAGATGAAAATTAGTGTTTTTAATGTAAAGTCGCAAGCCTGTCCATTTTTGGGTGTCTACATTTTTCCCTCTTTGATGCGATGTGACTTGTTGCAGTGTGTCAAAGAATTTTCAGATTTGATCCTGCCGCAGCTTGCCCCAGTGATAGCAAGTGGACTATATGCCCCCTCAACAAATTAAGCATAAAAAATGCGTTAGATGAGCATTAATTTGTTGAAAATGTGAATCACTATATGATGATGATGAATGCATTCTTATGTTAGTTATGATGTTATTGATGATGAATGCATTGATTATATGATCTACTATGTACACATTTTGGATTTTTCTTATGCAATAAATGAATGCAATCTACCATGCACAAAATTTTTGAGTAATGCATGTGTTAGTTAGAAGGAAGTTAGTTTGGAATGTGATCTCTGGGATTGATTGATAGATATAGAATGATAGAAAGGAAATTTTGATTTTTTTGATAGATATGAATTGATAGAATGGATGAGTGAGCCAACGCTGCCGTGTTTCCAATTTTTGTCACCATTGCATCTTTTTTATTTTTTGAAATTCCAAAGAGTGTCCAATGCATCTAGATCACATACCGTCTGGATACCACCACGACCTCTTGATAAGTGGAAGGAGTAGAGAGATTGAATAGAAAGAGAACTTAGTGCACCCAAATATTGACCATCTGGGTTCAGCTATGTTCCCTGTTTGAAAAGAAAGAGAGCCAAAAGCACCCAGATATTGACCATTTGGATACCGCTTTGTCCTCTGAATTAACTAAAAAAAAGGAAACCAAGATAGAACTCCTATGCACCCAGAGTCCATCTAGATAACACCACAAGCTCTTGATTTCGTAAAGAAAAAGACCTAAGAAAACAAGATAGAAATCCTACGCCCCTAGAGTCCATCTAGATAGCATCGTGAGGTCTTGATTGCAAAAAAGAAAAGACCATAGAAACCAAGATAGAACTCCTACACACCCAGAGTCCATCTTGATAGCATTGCGAGCTCTTGATTCTATAAACAAAACAAGCAAATAAAAGAGAAGGAATGTCCAATTCTTTCCCAGGGTTAAGCTTAGATCATGGAACTGCGCAATTGCCAGATAAGTGACAGCGCCTACCACATTTATCCTAAATCGTCATGGCCCTGAAATCGAAGTGAAAATTCAACAAACAACAATCAAAGAAAAAAATTCATGATCTATCATAGCTACTCTCCTCACATGGTGGATCTTGGAGTAGCGTAAGAACATAACCATGAAATATAGACTGACATCTGACCGACTAACTAACCTAGTCAATATTTTTTGGATGGTTCCTTGATGCAGTTGGATTCTCTTGATTGGCTCGACTCTTTGTATAGGTTTGATTGGCTTGATTGCTTGAGTGTGTCTGGTTTTAGTTCTAGATGACTCATATAAGACTGACCTGTCTAGTTTGAGCGTATCCATCATTGTGTAAGATAATTGATATGATTGATTTATTGATTGTGATCATTTTGGCAGCTGATCAAGCTATGTCAAATGGGCCCAATGCTGATTCAAAAAGCTCATGATTGTGACAATTGATAGATTGGCTTGGTCGCCAGTTGCTTGTTGATAGATTTGATAGATTGATAAAGCTATGTCAGATGAGCCCAATGCTGATTCACAAAGCTCATGATTGTGACATTGATTGACTGGGCATGATCACCCTTTGCTCTCTTGATAACCAAGTTGGCTTTATTGCTTGGGATTTTGCAATTTTTTGAATGTTTTTGATTGAGGATTGATTTTCTAAGAACATTTTTATCTTTTTAGGATTTTGATGTGTTTTCTGATTTTTAGGGATTTTTTAGGACATTTAAGAATCACCCCCTAGTCTAGTGGACCAGTACTAACCGTGGATAAGTGTTTGGTGCTCATAGGGGATTTGTGCTTCTGGATATAGCTTGGGTAGTCAGTCTTGTCTTTTAAGTGTTCTCAAGCTTTTGGACTTCATTGATGGTGAAGCTGGATTTGAACACTTGGTGCCTATTTGCCAAGTTTTCATAGAGAGAGTGATTTTGTTTCTCTTTACTTTTTTTCTTTTTTTCTTTTTTTGTTGTCGCCAAGGCGCCTGTTTGCCAGGTTTTCACCAAGGTAACATTTTGTATTTTTGGATTTTTTTTGGTATTTTCTGGATATGTAGATAGGTTCCTTAACCATAGAAACCTCAAGGGTAGAACCTCTTGAGATGCATGATGTTGATGTATCTGGGGAGCTGATCTCCTTCTGGTGTCACGAGTATGAATGCCCCACTCTAGGTAGAGCTGACAATGACAAATGGTCCTAGCCAGTTAGGCTCAAACTTTTTCGGTTTGACTCACTCTGCTTGATTCTTTTGATTTTCCATGAGCACAAGGCCTCCTACCTCAAATGTTTGTGACCTCATATTCTTATGATAGTTCCTTCTAAGGCAATTTTGATATCCTTGTAAGTGGTTGAAGGCATGCTGACTTCTTTCATCTAGTAACTCCAGTTCACTAAGCCTTGCTACTCTGTAGTCTTCATCTGAAATTAGGGTCTTTAATGATATCCTCAGGGATGGGATTTCCACTTTGAGGGGTAGTACTGCCTCTAATCCATAGACTAGGGAGATAGGAGTGGCTCTTGTAGGTGTTCTCATGCTATTTCTATATGCCCATAATATGATACTAAGCTGTAAATGCCAGTCTCGTCCTGATTCGTTCACTATTTTCTTCAAGATTTTCAAAATTGTTTTGTTTGTAGCTTTGGCTTGGCCGTTCCCTTGAGGATAATAAAATGAAGAGAACCCTTATTTGATATGGAAATATTCACATATCTCTTCGACATCTTTGTTTTGGAAAGACGTACCGTGATCTGTCACTATGGTTTGAGGGATCCTGTATCGACAGATGATGTGGTTAAGTATGAACATTGATATCTGCTTTCCAATTATGTAAGTGAGGGGAATTGCTTCCACCCACTTAGTGAAGTACTCTATTGCTGCTATGATGTATTTGTGTTGATTTGCTGAAGAAGGTATTATTTTTCTCACTAGGTCGAATCCCCACATAGAAAATGGCAACGGTGATGTGATAGGATTTAGTTCTTGGGCTAATGCATGGATGAGGTCTCCATGGATCTGGCATTGCCTACACCTTTGTACATGTTTTTGTGCATCTGTCTCTATTGTGGGCCAATAATATCCCATGCGGATGATCTTCTTAGCTAAGCTCTTGCCACCTCCATGGGCTCCACAAATTCCTTCATCTACCTCATACAAAGCTCTCTGGGATTTCGTGGAAGTGAGACATCGTAGTAGTGTTCCATCTAGACTTCATCTATATTAAGTAGTTGAGAGGATGGTATACCTAGAGGCTTGGTGGATGAGGGACTTTCTCTGGTTTCTAGACAAACTTGGAGGTAAGACACTATTTTGGAGGTAGTTGTATACATCTTGGTACCATGGAATTTTAGGACCAACAAGGACGCATGCTGATTCTATGATGGATGCTTGATGTGATGGCACCAAGAGTTGTTCTACTAGAAACTAGAATCATGTTTCGTTGCCTGGCATATCGATTAGTGATGCTATGGTAGCCATTGCATCTGCAGCTTTGTTCTGAGCTCGTGGTACTTGCTCAAAGAAGATGTAGTGGAACTTGGTGCACAATATTTCCATCTGTTCTATATATGGTATGAGATTCTCATATTTTGTCATATAATCATTGTTGACTTGGCTAATGACCAACTGTGAATCTTCATAGACCTTAAGGTTCTTGATTCTCCATTTAATTACTATCTTTAAACCGATGAACAGTGCTTCATATTCTGCTATGTTGTTTGTGCAGGGGAAGTTGAGTCTGAATGATTTTGGAATTGTATCATTAGCTAGAGTGATGAGCACTATTCCTACCCCTGCACCATGGTTCATACATGACCCATCAAAGTATAGTTGCCATACCTTGATCGCTGGTTGTAGGGACATAATAGATTCATTAGGAAAGTCATAAATAATAGGTTGATGGTCCTGAATAGGTGCCTTTGCTTTGGTCCGTGATCACTTTCCCTTTGATGACCTTTCTATCTATGTACTCAATGTTAAACTCACTTAAGATCATTACCCACTTCGCAAGTCATTCGGTGAGCACTACTTTGCTCAGAAGGTACTTTAAAAGAAGAAAACTGTAAGGCATGACTTTTCAATTGGTGTATAGTTGAGCTCATATCCTACCAATGTTCTGCTTAGATAGTAGATGACCCTTTATTTACCTGCATTATCATGTTGTGCCAAGAGTACACCTAATGCTGATTCCATTAATGAGATATACAGAAGCAATGGTCTACCTTGGACTGGTGGCACCAATATATGAGACTTGAGGAGCTAGTCCTTGAATATTTGGAATGCTTGTTTGCATTGCTCTGTCCATATGAATTTGATGTCTTTGTGCAGTAGATGTTGGAATGGGTGGCACTTGTCTGCTAGTTGACCTATGAAGTGCCTAATTGATTGGAGCCTTCCTTGTAACTCTCTTAGTTGCCTCAGGTTTGATGGTGGAGGCATGTCCAATATTTCTTAGACTTTCTCTGGGTCTACTTTTATGCCTCTATGTGACACTATGAACCCTAGTAGCTTTCCTATTGTGACACCGAATGCACATTTCTTTGGTTTTAAATTATATTCTTGCATTCTATCAAATATTGGTCCCAATACTTGTAGATGATCCTTGCAAAGCATTGACTTGGCTAGTATGTCATCCCCATAGTCTTCCTTTATTTTGTGGATGAGATCATGAAATATAGTTGTCATAGCCCTTTGATATGTTGCGCCAGCATTTTTGAGACCAAACGTAATGATGTTCCAATAGTAAGTGCCCCAAGGACATGTGAAAGCTATTTTATGTTGGTCTTCTGGCATGATACTTATCTAATTATACCTAAAAATCCATCCATGAGTGATAGCATTTGATGTCCAGCGGTTAGATCCACTATCATGTCAATGTTAGGTAAAGGAAAATCATCCTTGGGACAAGCTATGTTGAGATCTCTGAAGTCTGTACAAATCTATATCTGACCATTGTGCTTTCTAACTGGTACCAAGTTAGATATCCAGTCTGCATATGGTATAGGTCTTATGAACTTAGCATCCAAGCGCTTCTTCAATTCTTCCTTCACTAACAATGCAACATTGGGATGCATCTTCCTTAGCTTCTATTTGACTGGTTTGGTGTTGGGTAGCAATGGGAGACGATGTAGCACAAGTTCTGGATCTAATCTTGGCATATCTGAGTAGGACCATGCGAAGTTGATCATCCTCTCCTTGAAGAAATTGATGAACTGTTCTCTCTCCTCCGAGGTGAGTGATTTTGCCAAGTATATGTTCTTTGGGTTCTTGTCATCTCCCAAGTTGACTTCCTCTGTGCCCTCTGCTAATAATGCCAAATTTTCCTCTGTTAAGGGGAGGAGTTCGTTCTTTCCATCTTCTAGCACCTCAGCGAGGTTTTTGCTAGAAGATACGTCTTGTTTTAGCTTTTTATAATTTTTTTGTTCTTTTTTCCTTTGTGGACTGGAAAGAGGAGCTGCCTCCTTGAAATATGCCACTTTGTCAAGGTCAATGGAGAAGCCTTCCTTGTGATCTCCTGATGGCATGCCCTCCCTAAGTCCCATGAAATCAACAATAGCCTCATTGTTCTCGAAGACATGTAAATCAGGCAATCCTTGTTGATCCCACTCTATTAGCTCTAGGTGTACAAGATAGATACTTTAATGGTTATTTGACTCTAGTTGATTGAAAGGGACTACAGATATGGTTCCCACAAAACTGGACTGTGATGTGGACGTACCACTTGAGGAATGATAAATTACATGCTTATCTATGTAGGGTTGTTCGACAATGGATAGTTGGTCAAACAATTCGTCAAGGTTTAAGGTTGTGGCTGAACAAGGGGAATAATCTAGGATCGATGGTTTATAGTCATGAAGGGATCTCCACTCATACTCATGGGAGTTAGTTTTGATAGAACAGTCGTTAGATGTCTCACTTCCTTCGTTATCATCAATTTCTATGTGGAGGTCTATTCGGGTTTGCGTGGTTCCCTCTTCGGCGAGCAACAACTGTGCCAGTATGTTGCTTATCAAGACATGTTCTATGTTGTTCCCCCGGTGCATCTCTGCTATTTATTCCTGATTAACTTGGATGTCTTGGATTATAGGACTAGTTCTTTGTTTCCCATAGCCTAACCCTCTCTTGTTTCTCTGGGTTGGCGAGAGAGACAATTCCATTATGCCTTGTTGTCTTTCCCCCAGGCCAATTGTACCATCATACCCAAATCTTTGTAACATTGTATAACCATTACCATAGTTCGATAGGGGTAGAGGTTGTCAGATTGTCTCTTGTGGGTCTTGGTATAAACATGTACTGATATCTTGTTCAAATGGCTTTTCTTCTGCTATGTCTCCCCATTTGACAAAGGTTGTGGGTGGAAATATGAATAGAACAGGCTGTGGAGTTTCTGTTATAATAATAGGTTCTGACATGCCATAAGTTCTCGGGCTCTAAGGCATGTGCGTGATGGTAAAAGCCTCTTCATATTTGTACTCACCACAACCCTTTTCGGTAATGGATATCTTGCCCGCTTTCTATGTGACATCCTTAGGACTTGAATCTGAAGAGGAGGGGATACTTGTATCTTGGTTTAAAGGTACTCGGTTGTCTATGTTGATTTTGACCGCGTTACAGTATTGGAAAGGTTGAGGATCTCTTCTATGATTATTTCTTCTAACTGGTGTGGGAACTTAATGCATTGATGGTATGTTGAGGGTACGGCTTGCATTTCATGTAAACATGGTCTCCCTAGTAACATGTTGTATCCCAACTCAAGATCTAGGATCTGGAAGGGGGTGTTCTTGACCACTGGACCAATACGAACAGGTACAATGATAATACCTTTGGAGGATCTTTCCTCTTCATCATAAGCTTTGATATTTATCTTCCTTGTTACATCAATTCTTGATTCTAAATAGCCTAGTTTTTTGATTAACTTTAGAGTACAGATGTTTAACCCAGCTCCACCATCAACAAGGACCCTATGGATAGCACTTTTGTGGACCTGGACAAGTAAGTGAAAAAGATCATTATGCAGCGGTTTATGCGGTGGCACATCATGGTCTATGAATGTGGCATGTTTGTTAGCATATATATGGTTAACCATCATTTGGAAGCTCTTAGGTGTTATTTACCTTGGGACAGCAGCATTCTGAAGGGCTTGGTCAAGTGCCAGTTTATGTTGCAGAGATATGCGCAATAGTTCAAACATGGAGATCTGGGTAGGTGTACACTTTAGTTGATCCACTATGCTTGGTTGTGGATCTGAGTTTGCATTAGGATTGGAAAATACAGTAGATGAGGATGATACTCCTTACAAGATGACTCTGGCATGATGCGTTGTTACAACACATTTTTTTACCTTGGTCTTTGATAGTGATCGTAGCCACATGGCTATCTAAAGGATTGAAGTATTTGATGACATTATCACTGTTGGCATGTGTATAGTTGACTTATTTTGTTTGTCCACCAGATTTGGAGGATTTTCCCTTGTTGTAATCATGAAAGGTATCGTTGAAGATAGTGTGATCAGTTGTTCCTTTGGCTTGGGTATTTTTCACATCAATGGCCCCTGTGTCAATCAGATCTTGGATAGCATGTTTCAATCAGTAACAGTTAGGTGTTTTGTGCCCTTTCACCCGATGAAACTCACATAAGTCTTTGTCATTATACCACCTTGGTTTGTTTGCATCTTGTTCAAATTCCCTGATTTCTAGGAGAGTGATAGTGTTTGATTGTATCAGCTTCCACAAAGCTGATTCTATCAGCTCTCCTAATGGTGTGAAATCTCATTGCTAGAATTGAAACTGTGGTTTTTGTTGAGTCTGTTGTTGACTATTTGACACAGCGGCTGCTTGGATAGGGGGAGGTTGGTTTTGGCTGTATGCTTGTTGAGTGGGCTCTGTGGGTTTTTGGTTGGCCACATGTGCACCTTGCAGTAACACCTTGGGTTGTACATAGTTGATTGTCTTCACATCAATGACACCATCGTTGGTGACATTTTTGTTTTTGTTCCACCACTTAGCTTTGTCTTTTGCATTTTTTTTTGTATTCACTTATGTTGGATCTGCAAGGATTCCTCATTTGACTAAGCTCTTCTCACAAAGAACTCCTCATTTGATGAGTTGTGTGAAGTTTGGAGCTAACTACAATTCTATTGTGAATGACATGTCTAGAATCAGATTGTCAACGAACATGACTATTAGGTCTTGTTCAAGCACATCATACGTTATGCAGTTTTCCATATTCCTCCATCTCTATAGGATCTTCACAAAAGACTCTCCATCCTTATGTTTGATATCGCAAAGGTCCTTGATGCTGACCTTGCACTCGACGTTATGATGGAAGTGAGCTATGAACTTTTCATCCAGTTCACCCTAAGACTGAATGCCATGAGGTAAATGTGAGAACCACTCCATTGCTGTTCCAGCTAAGCTTTGTGGATACAGTCGCATTAAATATGTTTCATCATGAGAGAATTCAACGCAACTAGAAAAAAACTCTTGGATATGTTCAATAGGGTTGGTATTGCCCCTATATTTGTCAAATTTTAGTACTGAGAAGTGATTTGGGAATGGAGACATGTAGAGAGAATGATTAAAGGGGTATGTGTATAAATCCTCTGTGGTGTAGGATTTAGTTTTCCCCTGATTTTGCATATCCATCTTTTAGGTTTGAAGGGTTTGCATTTGTGGCATTAACATGTCCATTTGATATTGAGGTTGATGTGTGATGACGTTCCTCTGTGTTGTAGTGGGTATGAGGCTGTGCCTCTGTGTCCCTTAAGTAGGAACATAGGATTTCATCCCGGGGACTTGATATGGATTTCCCACCGAGTGATTTTGAAATGGGGGCACATGAGTAGCCCATGGTAGGTTTTGATGCATTTGTTGTTGGGATTGGGAATGTTGTTGTGGTTGAAACTGGGGTTGATATTTCTATTGCTGAGGTTGGGGTTGAAGCTAGGTTTGCTATTGCTGAGGTTGGAATTGAGGCAACTAAAGCTGGGGTTGCTATTGCTAGGGTTGGATTTGAGGCAACTGAAGCTGGGGTTTCTGTTACTAGGGTTGGAATTGTGGCAACTAAAGCTGGGGTTGTTATTGCTGGGGTTGGAATTATGGCAAATAAAGTTGGGGTTGTTGTTGCGGAGGTTGGATTGAATTTGGAATGGGAAATGGTGTAGGCTTGGGTGGGAATTGACTGTAAGTCATACCTGTAGAGATGGATCCCTATTGGCATGAGGTGTTGACCCCAAGACTAGTAGGAATTGACTGCAGCAATGGTATACTTTCAGAACAGTTGGTATTTGGTGGGATGGAAGGCATAGCATGAGAGCTTGATTTCCCTGGCCATGTGACCAAAGGTGGGAGCATACTAGTGACCATAGGTGCACTCAGTTGTGAGCCTATCATGATTTGAGTTCATGCAATTGGTTTGATTGGGTATCATCTATGTCAATGTGGGTGTTACCAATGGTGGGAAGATTTGGGAGACAACAGGCAGTATCTAAAGAGACTGAGTAGTGTTTTGACCTGTGAGAGGGTTTTTAGGCCATATGGTCGATACACTAAATTCAGGAGGGAATTTGAATCCCTTCTTTATTAGCATGGCTAAGAAGCATTCAGGATTCCTCTCTACAACAATGTCAACCACTTGTGTGGAATAAGCATCTTTCTCTATATCCTCCAGTTCCTCTTCTATGACATTTTGGAAAAGATATGATCCACGGGGTTGTTCAATGAATAGAGTAGAACTGGTGTTTATAAAAGGGTCGTATTCTCTCTCTATTTCCCAAGTGGGGAATCTGTTGATATATGACTCATTAGGTTGCATTCTAGCCTTTGACCTTGTGTAATGCCCTCCATGAGGTGTTTGAGACATAGTGTGGTCCAGATTTTTTAGCTAAAATAAGTGATATAAAGAAAACAAAGAAGAATATCCTTTCTAAGGAAGTTTGAGTTATGTTTTGGACAAGGGTAATTCTAAGGTTAGATGTTGATTTATCTTGATCTCAAAGTGGTGATGATATAAAAGATAAGATTTGTTGACCTTTGCCTTGGAAAAAGTCACTTGATAGAGATAATGATGATGTTTGATATGATAGGATCAAGATATTTCGAGTCCAAGCTTTCGAAATAACAATGTTTTAGACAATAATCATGCTTTTCAGAGAAGGGATGATCTTTAATGTTTAGAGATTCACACAATGTTCTTCGCATTTTCCTAGGATAGACACTAGTTTTGGACACCAAATGAAGAGTTCTTTCAAGGTTTTTTAGGTCAAAATAGGAATAATGTATCTCGAGTCAATTGTGGTACAACTCCACTGATTGCGGTAAAGTAAATGGTCAATTACATTAATAAACAGGGAGATTGCGGCAATAAACAAGTTAACTATGGCAGACTTTCGTCAATTGCGGCACAATGCAGGCAGTTGCGGTAAAAGGGGAACAATCTCAAAAAAGACTAGAGGATAAGTATCACTGTCTGACAATTTTGATATTTTGGAATGAGGCTTCTGATTTGCAAGACAGTTGATGTTGACAACCCTAGACTTTAACATGTTTGACTCGTTTTGACATTTGGATGTTTGTTTTACATTTTTCAAAAACTGATCAAAGAACAAGCACAACAGACACTGTGTTTTAAAGAATGAAGACTGACAATGTGTATGTTCTACAACTTTTTCAAGTTGCAAGGTTATCACGAGGTCTCAACAATGAACAGTCAGATTAATCTAGGTCAATGGCTTTAGAATACAATGTTATAGGCCCAATGCTTGAATGTCCATTAGCTCACACAACGATTGTCACACTACTAGGACACGAAGGTCCATGACGTAGGTGCCCATGTTTTTTCCGTTTCCAAGTATTGTTGCTGTGGAGTGAAGATCTCCTTAACTACACAAATACCGTGGGACACATATGTTGGGAATCTTGGGGGGAAATTCTGCAACCCCTTGTACTATAATAAGGTACCTGTTCGGAGGTAAATTGGGTTGGCCTCTAATCAACAAGGTTGTAGTAAGGGTCCGTGGTGTCTATCGAATTGGATTGTGCAAGTGCACCCAAAACTCAAGACACAAGGCAAATCGATTAAGCTCCAAAAGTTTGAAATGTGAACTAAGCTACACCACCATACAAGCACAAGTGTTCAATTTTTAAGCCCAAAAGTAGGTGTTGATTGTTTGTTCAATTTTAATGCACCAAATTGAGAGATTTTTTGCCTTGTTCAATTTTAGTCCCCACGTCAATTTTAAGCCCAAATCAGAAATGTGAGATGTGAGATGTTTGACAAACATTGTTCTTTTTAAACCCAAATCGACAAGTGAATTCCTTTTAATTTTCTTTGTTTAAACAAGTTAGTATCAAAAGGATTTTTGCAAAGTGAGAGTATGTGTAACTTTTGAAACAATCAATAATACTCACCAACAACTTACCCTTCCTGTTTGTGGGAACTTGTCATCCTGCAAAAAAATAAAGAAAGTATAAGATTTTCAGATAGCAAGATAAAGAATTTTTCCCTGAATAGAAATTTTGCAGGCGATTGCGGCGATGCAAAGGAAATTGTGGTAAATAACAGGCAATTGTGGCCCAAAAGTAGCAATTGCAGCAAAGAACTTTCAGTTGCGGTAATGCCCAATCAATTGTGGTCTGGATCGGTCAATTACGGTAAACTATAGAAAATATAGAGACCCAGAAGGTGATAGAAAAGAAATGCCAAAACCTACAATCGATTGTGGTATTAAACTAGTCGAATGCGGCACAATTTTGTCAAGTGCGGCAGAATACCAGCAATTGCAAAATAACACAGATATAGAAAAAAAAATCCAAATTTTTAGGTCTGCAACCGTACGGCCGTGGCTGATCAATTCTGTTTGTCATCTACAAGAGATATTCGGGCTATTTGATTCACGTTGGGTTCACCAAAAATGTACGCCTCCTTTTCGTGATTTGTGGTTCCCAAGCTTTCCAAAGGCAAGGGTTAGTAGCAAAGGTTTACAATGATATAAATCCAATACACAAAGCTACTAAAATGAATAACTTGAAACGTAACCAATAAAATGTACAAGCAATGAAAGGAAAACAAATGAATGCAAACCCCAAAGTGCTTGAAGCTTCTATTGTCTCTCTCTACTCCTTCTGAAACACTATTTTTGATGCTCAATATTGGTGTGGGCAGCGTCTATGACTTGAGAAGCGTCAAAAATTTGCTAATTGAAATAGGTGTGTGATCGCAAGATGACTTGAATGCTAGAACCAAACTGACATAGTAATGGTGCACAAGAGCTTAAAATCATGGATCCTTCAAATGGTTATGAAGGGTTTATTATATAGGAATTGAGGATGAAATGAACGGTTGAGATCAATCCCAGAGATAGGGAGATGAACGGTTGAGATCAAAGGGAACTGGAGAAGCCATCAGT
>MU227771.1:2989565-3005989 GCA_018584345.1 Thuja plicata
AGCCATCAGTAAACTCCACCTCTTCAATTGGTAAAGAGGAGAGAGAGTTTGGTTGACTGAAGAGCTAATTGTGAGTTACCTTTTTGAACTGAAGAGGTGGGTGAAGTTACCCATGTGGACTGGAGAGGTGGGTGAAGTTACCCATGTGAACTGGAGAGATGGGTGGAGTAACCCGTGTGATCTGATTGGAGTTATCTCTTTGAAGATAAATGAATATTTTATTTATTTGTTTAATTAAAGTTTTCAACATGTGAGATAATTGAATTCTTTTTTATTTAGAATTGCTTTATTGAATGAAATTAAATTAATTTAATTAGTAAGTTTAAATATTTGAATTTAAACTATAGGAAATTTAATTTAATTAATTAATTAATGGTAATTAATCAAATAAGGTTAATTAATTAAATAAAATTAATTATTTAATTAATTTTGGGAATTTGAATAGATGATTTGGGGAATGAATTTAGAGGAAAATAGATGATTAATTAATGATTAAAAAACCTTTAATTAATAGATGAAAATTAGTGTTTTTAATGTAAAGTCGCAAGCCTGTCCATTTTCGGGTGTCTACACCTCCAAATTTTTACCTTCATAAGAACAAAATTTATTTTTAATATCTTTGGATCTTTTTTGAGGAGGTGAATATACCGTACTTGTGGGAGAGCGTCGTCAGGGTTTGCTAGAACCAACATTTTTGGAAATGGAGGAGATAAATTTGTTGGAGTCGATTGCCAATACCTCATTTTGGCACTGCTAGGAAATACCTAGAACCATGTCTCAATCTCTAGGGAGATTTGAATTTTTAGGGTTATTGAATCTATGATGCGGCAGGGAATACACTTTACCATTAGAATGGGTATTAGCTAGAGACCTCTGAAAACCCATAATGAAAGCATTCAACCGATCAGAGCTAGGTTTAGAGGGAAGAACCATTGACCGCTCCAGCGAATGCCTCTCTTGTGGAAAGAACCTAGGGGAAGCCCTAGGGGAAGAAGGAATTAGAGTGACATATCTATTAGAGGTTGCAAGAGAGAAGGGAGCAACAAATTTCTGCTTCGGGGAAGAATGAGATCCGAAAACAACCTTTAATGTAGCCCAAAAACCCGTAAGAGAAATTACTTAGAAGATACACAAAAAAAATGTTACAGAATTTGAATTCTTAATTAACTTCTCCAACTTACTCTGCCTCTACATGAAATAAAACTCCTACTTATTACAATTCTGAAAATTACCATATTTGGTAGATTTTCAAGAAAAATAGATTTTTCCATTTTTGGTAATTTTGAAAACTCATCCTATCAATCCCAATTTTTCCCTAGAAAAGCTCCCAACTAAGGCAAGACGAATTTCCAACTAACCCAAGAAATTAGAAAAATGATTTCGGATTTATTACAAAAAACAAAACTCAAAAAACTGGAAAGAAATAGAAAAAGCCAATTTTGGAGGTCAAGATGAAATTTCAGGCTCCCAAAAAAGGTCGAATCAGCCACCAACCGAGCTAGCCTAGTTGGAATTTCCATTAACTCTTCTTCATGAATTTGCCTATAATATTTCAGCCAAAACCCACATCCGAGTCAAAAGTTATGACCCTCTGAAGCTCCTGCATCAACCTTCCACTCAAACTTCCCATAAGCCCGAGAGTTATCCAGAAACGTATAAGAAGATCCACCACAGATTCCAGCAAGTTTGGCATATTTTTTTTTTGAAAAAACCCGTATCTATCTTTCCAAGGCCTCAACACTGAAAGACCTAAAGCGCGTGCGAAAATGCAGAGCCATTTTTTCTTTTTTTGGAATGCTATATTTATAACTATAATTATTATATTTATGTATATTACTTAATTTAATAATATAAATTAATTCAATAAAATATAAATTTATTTATTAAAATATAAATAAAAATTATGTTAATTATATAATAATTATTAACATAAAATTAATGTTAATAACAATTAATAAAATTAAACTTTAATTTAAATAAAATAAATCAAATATAAATTTGGGGGGCGTGTGGTAGGGGAGGGGGACTTCGTCCCACCACCCCTCTCATAACCCCGCACCACTTTCACACAGCAGGGCTGACGACAGTTTCCCCTGTCATCGACGACAGAGGCACTGTTGAATGAAAGGCCCTGCCACCACCGACAACAAAGCTGTCGTGCAACTCCCTTTGGGAATATTACGGTTGCAACCCCGTGGGGGTGGGGCGTGGTGTCTCCACCTCCCATGCAATACATTTAAAAAAATGTTTTTTTTTAATATCGGTAATAAGTTTTTTTATTAATATTTTAGAAAGTTTGCATCAGCCTCACTCATGGCTACGGTATTACATTAATGAAAAATACCTCCCAAATTCACTACAAGAACCACTCATGGCTACGATATTACATTATGTAAAATACCACCAAATATCACTATATTCCTCTGATATGTCCCTAGCTTTAGCTATATGTAAACATACGAGATATGTTTAGAGATTGACAATGCAAAACATCAAAACATCAAAAAGAAGCCGCTACCCCACATATCATTTAAACCAATTTGCTGCCTCCTCTTTGGTGAAGTTTCCAAAGGCACCACCATCCTCCACCAGGTCACCAACTTGGTTTCAACCCACAACACTTTCGCTTGTACCACCTTTCTCCGCTACTCGATCCCTTCTCTCTGCCTTGGCCTTTGTTCCCTACCTTGTCGCAACTAGTTGCCTGTGGACTAGCGGTTGTCCTTCTACTCCTACCCCTATTCTTGTCTTAATAGGTGTTTATTTCCTCTTCCTCCCATCATTCACATCACCACTCTGCACCCCCACCATCCTCTTTTCCAGCACCACCTTCAAATCATTCCAGCCAAAATGGGCTCGGGCTAAATGCACGTCCTCTGGGCTGGCTGAAGACCAGATCACCAGTGGTTGCAACTCCTTTCTTCCATGGCCAACCATTTGAATGGGTGCGTTACCCATATGTAGTCCCACATGCACCTCCACTTGCTAGATTACATCTTCAATTCCTTCAAGCTACTTAATAGCCATGCACTGTTTCACCACCTTTCACACCTCATCTTTTGATGCCACCACCGAGAGTCCCAACGCTACAAACAAAGACAAAATGTCCAGGTTTGTGTGAGGCTTCCACCATTCTTACAGGTAATGGTCCCCGAAGATGCTACAAATAGCTTCCTAGAAATCCTCTCTGTCCTCCTTGAAGACATGGCTCACTCTGTTCACCATGATGGGGCCAACAAATGCTGGGATTTGTCCTGTCGCTCCAAGAAAGAAGTTAGCCTCCATTATTCTTTGCTACCTTATGCTCATGGTTCTAAAAGTGTTGGGCTTTCCTTCATATATCATGTTTTAATAGGCGTGTGAAGCCTCTAGAGACTTCACATTTGATGTCATCATTCTTCCATCACTTCCTTTACTCTTCATTACTCCTCTCAGTACCTCCTCTTCATTCACATGATATGAAAACCTCGGCTTACGAGATTATACATCATATTACCACCGTGTTCACACGTAGGTGAATCCACATCATACCACTTCCCTTCTGTAAGGAAACTTGTGCCATGTGCATTTCCTTCCACACTTCTGCACTTCAATACTGACTAACAAGCCTCAGCCTTGCTATAATCAAAATCAACAATCTATGTTTTGTTTCTTATTGTCTATGTCCTCCTCTAAAGTCTGATTCTCATATCTTCAAATAATTCAAATTGATTTTCTAGTGATCCATCAGTCCCAACATTTGAGAGTTTGTCTGTCATGTCATTTTCTGCTCTTAGCACATGTGACACTTTGAAGTCCTCAAAGTCGCCTACCAGATCCCGGATCTATTTGATGTGCTTGTTCAAGTACCATGTGTCCATTTGGCCTTTGGCTATCCCATTCATGACTAGAAGTGAGTCCCCTTCCAAATAGACTCTTCTAATCTATAATCTTTGTGCCATCAGATTGCCTCAACTGCTGATAGGCACTCAACTTCATTATTTGATCCATATTTCAGTCTTTTGGCACCTAATGCAATGATTTCTCCCCTCTTATTTCGAGCAATGTAGCCTATCCCGGAAACTCCTGGGTTGCCTCGTGAGGCACCGTCAAAGTTAATTTTGACCCAACCAGGGGATGGGGTTTGTCGTTTACTTGCACTTGGTTGTTGTGCCCTTGCCAGAGGATGTACCCTCCTAGACCCATTAGTGGGTCATTTAAAAAAAGAAATTTACTCATGAATTTTTCATCTATGTTTTTCTAGCGAGTCTTTTTTTGAACAAATAATAATTTACTTATTTCTCCTTTTAAAATAAAGATTTCTTTTTTAATTCTCTCAATTTAGCTAAATAGAAAACTAGGTTTTCTTTTCCTCCAAACCTATATGGCAAGAATACATATATTTGTCAAATCAAACATTCAATAATATAATGGAAGACTAAATTAAGAAAACCCTCAAAGTATATGATATTTCTCAAAACTTTAGATCTGATTTCCTCTTTAAATCAAATTTTCTACAAATCAAATTTAAAATTGAAATTCCTATTTCCAACACTGACACCAATGAGATCAGGCGGGGAGAATACGATCCTTTTAATGGAAAGACAAAAGATATAAAAACCTACCTCGAATCACAACACTAAAAAACAACGAAGAATGTTGATCAAATTCGAACTCCAAAAACTCCAAGATTTTAATAAAATTCTTTAACTCAAAAATTTGCCAAAGAGGATTCTTCAAAGCCCATTGAATCATTTCCTCCAATTCCAAATCCAGAGCCAAAACCTATAAATTCCTAAAACCTGTGTGTGCAAAGCGACCAAAAAGGACTCTAATAATGAAAACCCAACAATCAGAACTAAAACATGCAACTCCTAATCATAAATTAGAACTCAACTGTTAAAAACAATAAAGTTGTTAACTCCAAATCAAAGAAATCAAAACTCAGCTTCCAAAATAAGAACTCAACTTAAAATTGAGTAAAATAATTATTTTTAATTAATAATTTCCACTTCATGCAATTCACTCAACTTTTAACTTAATTTTTTATATTTCAATTAATTAAATTGAATGTACAATTAAATTGCATAAAAATAATTAAATTAAGAATTAATAATTATAACATATTAATAATATGAAAATGGATAATTAAATATCAATTAATTAATTATGGCTTTAATTTCAATTTTAGATTTAATAATTAATTAAATCCTCTATTTCCATAATTAGACTTTTTAATTAAGTATTTTTAAATAAACATAAGTATTTAATTAATTCTCATTAATTAAATACCCTCATATTTAATATTTCACTTTTTAATAAGATTTAATTAATCTTAATTAAATCTTTAATACATTAACACAAAAATACATAAAACCACATGAGAAGCAATCACGAAGGGAAAACCGATTAAACCAAAAATGAAATAATCATACTCAAAGAGGGAGCTCACCGTCACCTTGATGAATTCAGATAGGTAGTCAGTCGGATTCGTGTCCACTAGTTTAGGACAATAAATGACTTAGGTTGGGATTTGGACATGTCTGTTACCTCCCCTCTTACCATTGACATATTGCGATAGGGCACACTCATCATGGAAATTCAGGGAAGTCAATGCACGATACCTGCAAACCAGTCATTAGAAAGACGAACATGTGCATATATATGGTTGGGATCGGTACATCGTGTGGGTCTCACACGCAAGTAACTTCGTCTCCGTCCCATACCACATCAAACAAAAAAGTAAAACATACATGATAACCATACACATGCAAGTATGGGGTTAGTAACATCATAAATATAAATAGCATCATCATATGCAAATAATCATTTATCAACTAACTAACATGATATAATTTAAATCAATGTTTTGCATCATCAATAATATTGGAATAACATCAAATATCACCAAAGATCTAGCATGCACATGAGAAGTGGTCTAAAAGGGTTTGACATCCTGACATAATCATAGTACACAGGGGTGGGTATTACATCCCCCCCCTTAGATTAGGCTTACTCCTGGAAGCCAACAATTACGACTAGTATAGACTGAAAGTCAAGATATACAATCTACAAATGTCAAACCAAGAAACATACAAAGAGATGAATACCAACAAGTTTATTAAATATAGACATATATATAAATAACTACTAGGTGTTAAAGCACTATTAGGTAGGGTCAACCAAGAAGGGTACATACAATCACATAAGAATACTTCACACAAGAATTATAAAAAACACTCCATTTATCTATTCTCACATGGACATGCATATCCAGTCACCAAGAGAAATATAATTTTGGTTTAATCATAAACCAAAAATTACATTGATAAATTATTCATTAATTAACAATTTAAACAGTGTTGGAAAGTTACAATGTAAACAATTGTTGTTTTGTCATTGATGTCAAAGCTTAACTGGTGAGACTATTGCTATCTGTTTAAGTACCATATCTATTGATTAATTTAAAAGATTTGAAGGAAACAATAACAATAAGACCTAGTGAAATGGTTGAGTTATGGAAAATCACAAGGGTACTTGATCAGTTGGCACATTGACAAAGTAATGCGTTGTTTATCTTTTGATGATAGTTTACTGAGAACAGTTTATGCTGAGTGAAGTTTGTGATGACGGAGCGCCAGTAAATTGCTGAGGAAACCAGTGATGACCGTGCGGAAGAACACAGTGTTGGCCGAGCGTCATTATTTTGGTAATTATTGAGATTTGAGATCTTTGGCTGACATAATTGAATTTATTGGGATATGTAAAGTTAATTGAGGGTAAGCACGATTGGTCCACACTATTTAAATGCATAGGTAATCATAATTAATGCATGGATCCAAGATTTAATAAGTGATTGCTTTGGAGAAGTAAATTAAATGTAAAGATGGAAAGATCCATTGGATCTGACCTAACCTAAGATCTACGATCTTGATTAAGTGGGAAAAGATTTATTTGACCTAGATGAAGAGGTCTAAGATAACCTGAAGAGGTTATTCATGTGTATGGGTGATGTTTATGCAAGAGGATTTCATAGTTAATTGATTGATTGTCATGATCAAGCAGAGAAGTAGAGAGTTGCGAGAGTGATTGCTTGATGGATTTCCAAGCAGATCCAAAGATTGAAAAGAGAATGGAGGCCACTCAGTAAATTAGCATTAGAGCTGAATTGGATCTGGATTTTCAAAGTAAGTTGTATGTATCAGATCACACCTACTGATTACTTTCTAACCATTCTACCAGTCAAAATCCTTTAACCAGGTTGAACTAATAGTCATTGTATAAATCCTTTGAGCAAGGTGACATTCAGGTGGAATGTTCTAAGTCCTCTAACAAGGCCACTCGTGACAGGGTGATTAAATATTTTAACTAGGTCACATTTAGCAATGTGTTTTGTAACCTTTAACAGGGTTGGCTCCTAACAGAGCTCACTTCAGAAGAGTGAAAATTTGGTAGCATGTTACTGGTGGTTTTTCCCAAATTGGGTTTCCATGTTAAATACTGGTGTCAACTTGTGTGAATGTTTATGTTGTGTTTTACTGTTAAGTTTCTACAAGGTGATTACATTTGAACAATAAACTACATATGTATGTTGTTGATTTATGATATTGCTGCCAAGCAGATCTGAGTTGTTCAAAGTGGTATAAATTTTAAATTGGTACATCTAGACCTGAGGATAACTGATTCACCCCCCCTCTAAGTTATTTTGAATTCATTCTAACAATTGGTATCAGAGCTTTGGTCTCTTGAAACAGTTTGAAGGTACTTGGAGCAAAAGATCAGGATGTATAAAAAGGAGGTACCAAAGTTGAACAAAGATAATTTCCCTGCATGGAAAAGTTTGATGAAATTGCATCTGGTTGGTATTGGTGATTCTTCTAAGCACTGTGTTGAACATGATTATATAGCCCCCACTACACCTTCCACAGCTACACAGTTAAGAGAAAAGCAGGAACACAATCAAGCAATGTTGGAGATTGCATCATCTCTGAACTATCATGAGTTTGAAGACATAAAGAACTGTAAAAATGCAAAGCAGCTATGGGATGCCCTTGCAACCATCTATGGAGGTGATACAAATGTGTTGAGAGAAAAATATAAAAGTTTAATAGGTAAGTTTGATGAAATGAAAATGCAAGAAGGATAAAATATAATTCAATATTATGGTAGGATAAAGGAAGTTGTAAATGCTATTAGAGGAGCTAAGGGAACCATTGATGATAACACCATTATGAGAAAGGTATTGAGGACTCTTCTTCCTGTATATGCTATTAGAGTCTCTGAAATTCAAGAGTTAAGATGTACTCCTAATAATAATTTGACTTTGGAAGGTCTGGTCGGCAGACTTACTGCATTTGAGATGTCAAATTTTGATAACTACACTCCACAAGCTATTGAATCTACATTCAAGTCCTAAATGGTCCTTAACAAATCAAAGAAAGGAAAGAAATGTGTGAACAGTGACAATGATACTACAAATGATGATCTGGAAGAACTTGAGGCACTTATGGCAAGAAGACTATCTAGAGGTAAAGGAAAATTCAAAGGTAAACTTCCTATCATTTATTTTTCATGTAACAAAGTTGGTCATATTGCTGCAAGATGTCCTGATAAGAATGAAAAAGATGAAAGAAGAGATAGAAAATAAAAACACATAAAGGATAACCAAGACTTCAGAAAATATAAGGACTACAAAGACAAAGGTAAGAAATCTTGTTATATAGCTGAAGAAGCTTCTGACAGTGGTTCTGACTATTCTGATGAAAATGATATAGAAGTTGTGTATGTTGCTATGAAAGATGATTCTGATGATGACGAGAAAAGTAAATGAATTTCTTATATGAGTAAAGGTGACCGTTGGATTATTGACAGTTGTTGTTCACATCACATGACCGGTGATAAGGATAAATTTGTGACCTTAGATCAGTGCAATGGCAGTTATGTTAAATTTGGTAATGATGCACCATGTCTTGTTAAAGGGAAAGGATCAATTAACTTGACTAACAAGATCATATGTGACAATGTATACTGGGTTGATGGTCTTAATTATAACTTATTGAGTGTTGCACAACTGAATAATTCTGGTTATAGAGTTGAGTTCCATCACAAGAAGGCAAAGATCTATGATGCCACTAGAGAACTAGTTGGAAGTGGAGAAAAAAAAAAAGGTAACTTGTTCTATCTGGACTTAGCTGATGAGACATGCTTGTTTTCACAATATAATGATGTTTGGTTATGGCATAAAAGGTTGTGTCATGTCAACTTTGATAACTTGGTTAGCATAAGCAAATTGAAAAAGTTTAGAGGGCTGCCTAAGTTAAAGAAACTTGAAAATGCAATGTGTAAGCAATGTCAATTAGGAAAAATGACTAAATCTAGTTTCAAGAGCAAAATTAATACTTCTGAGGACATTCTGGAATTGGTTCATACTGACCTTTGTGAACCTATTGGTGAGAAAAGTTACTGTGGAGATAGATAATTTGTTCTATTTGTTGATGATTACTCAAGAATGATGATTGTTATGTTTCTTAAGGAAAAATCTGATGCATTCCAATTATTTAAGTGGTACTTGGCAAAATTTGAAAAGGAGATAGGTAAAATCCTGAAATGTTTAAGATCTGACAGAGGAGGTGGGTTTATTTCTAATGAGTTTAATAGGTTCTGCAATGACCGAGGGATAAAAAGACAGATGTCCGCACCTAGGACACCACCATAGAATGGTATTGCTGAGAGAAGAAATAGATCTATCATGGATTGTGCTAGAACACTAATGATGGAGAAGAATGTTGCACATAAATATTGGAGAGAAGTCGTGAGTACACCAGTCTATACCCTGAATAGAGTACAAGTCAAGAAAGGTACTAATGCTACACCTTATGTGCTATGGTATGGGTATGCACCTAATGTAAGATATTTCAAAGTTTTTGGAAGCAAATGTTTTATACTAAAGGATAACAGAAATGGAAAACTTGATGCTAAAGGTGAGGAAGGCATATTTCTTGGTTATTCAACTAAAAGTATAGCATACAAGTGTTTGAATTCTAACAATAATAAAATTGTGGAAAGTGCAAATGTTAGAATTGATGAGTATGTAGAAAGAAATGAAGTTGAAAGCACACAGGAATGTGAAAGTTACAAATCATTTGTCTATTTGGATGAGGAAGATTCTAATGAATTACCTGAACCTGAGAAAGAAGTTGCCGAGCAACAGCTAGCACCTGTTGAATCACAGAATGAAGCTGTCAGGCAATAGGAGGTAATTGCCAAGCTATCTAATGGAGATGCTGAGTCACAAAATCAACCTGAATTGAACATGAATTATCAATCTGAAGCAGAAAAAGAACCTACTCTAGCAAAGTATGTAAGGAGGTGCCATAAACCTGATCAAATCATAGGATCAAAGAATTATGCAGTTATGAAAAGAAGAAAGTTGAGAGAAGATACATGTTTTTTATGTGATTTTGACCCTAAAATAGTAAAAGATGCCTTAGACAATGAAGACTGGATACAAGCCATGAATGAAGAGATTGAACAGATTGAGAAGAATAAGACTTGGACACTTGTACCTAGGCCGAATGACAAGAATGTAATTGGTACTTAATGGGTATTCAGAAATAAGTTGAATGAACATGGAGAGGTAACGAGAAACAAAGCTAGACTGGTATGCAAAGGTTATGCACAAGAGGAAGGAATTGATTATGGAGAAACATTCGCCCTAGTTGCAAGATTGGAAGGAGCAAGAACCTTACTTCCATATGTAGCCTACAAAGGTTTTAAAGTTTATCAAATGGATGTAAAGTCAACATTTCTAAATGGGATATTAGAAGAAGAAGTATACATTGAAAAAGATGATGGATTTGTTGATCCAAGCAAGAAGAACATGGTTTGCAGACTACACAAGGCACTATATGGACTGAAGCAAGCACCTAGAGCATGGTATGAGAGATTGCACAATTATTTTATAAAGATTGGATTTGCTAGAACCAATGACAACATCAATCTGTATTTGAAGACAAAGCAAAATAAAGATACTTTATTGACTAAAATTTTTGTTGATGACATTATATTTAGTGGACAAGATGTATTATGCCAAGCATTTGCAAAGGAGATGCAAAATGAATTTGAGATGTCTATGTTTGGTGAGATAAAAAAATTTTTTGGCTTACAAATATATTAGATGAAGAATGGTATCTATATTACTCAATGAAAATATGTCAAGGAGATACTAATTTTTTTTGGAATGGAAGATTCAAAACCAGTGAGTACACCCATGGCTACTGGATAGAAGTTAACAAAAAATGATGATACAAAAGAAGTAAATCAAACCCTTTACAGGTCAATGATTGGAAAGCTGCAATATGTTGTGCATAGTAGACCTGATATTGCACTAGGTGTTGGAATTGTTGCAAAATTTTCTGCCAATCCCAAGGAGACACATATGATGGCAGTAAAAAGAATTCTGAGATATTTGAAAGGAACAGATGAATATGGTCTGTATTACAAAAAGAATGACAAGTTTGAATTCAGAGTCTATACTGATTCTGATTGGGCTGGAAATTTGGATGATAGAAAAAGAACCACATGCGGAGCATTTTTTTTAGGAAAAAGATTAGTTTCATGGACAAGCAAGAAATAGAATTGCACCTCACAATCTATAGCTAAAGTCGAATATGTAGCAGCAACAGTTAATTGTTCTAATATTGTGTGGTTGAAGATACTACTGAAAGGTATGAAAGAAGAGATCACAGAACCAGTTGTCATATATTGTGATAACACAAGTGCCATTAATATTTCTAAGAACCCTGTAATGCACTCTAAAACAGAAAAGAGGATCACTCATAAGCAAGATGACAGGAATAACATGATACAAAGTTTAGAACAGAAGAATCTGCATGATGAAGATGTCAATGTCTTTGGCATTGTTATCAAAGAGGGAGAAGTTTACTGAAAGAATTAGAATTTACTATATTTAGAGACAAAGGGAGAGTTTACTGAAAGAGGGAGTCTACAGATGAACAGAAACATAAATATTTTAGTGTTATTATAGACACAGAGGGAGAAATGTTTTACAAGATGAAAATTAGAATGAAGCTAAAGACATTAATGAAGATTTGTTCATATCAAGGAACACAGACAAACTTTTTGGATTGTATGGTAACTATGGTTGGAAAATTATTGTTTTAAATTTTATTGTTGTCATCAATGCCAAAGAGGGAGATTGTTGGAAAGCTACAATGTAAACAATTGTTATTTTGTTATTGATGTCAAACCTTAACTGGTGAGACTATTGCTATCTGTTGAAGTACCATATCTATTGATTGATGAAGAATATTTGAAGGCAAGAATAACAATAAGATCTAGTGAAATGGTTGAGTTATGGAAAATCACAAGGGTACTTGATCAGTTGGCACATTTGCAAAGTAATGTGTTGTTTATCTTTTGATGATAGTTTACTAAGAATAGTTTATGCCGAGCGAAGTTTGTGATGATCGAGTGCCAGTAAATTGCTGAGGAAACCAGTGACGACCGAGAAGAATAACACAGTGTTGGCCGAGCGTCAGTATTTTGGTAATTGTTGAGATTTGAGATCTCTAGCCAAAATAATTGAATTTATTGGGATATGTAAAGTTAATTGAGGATAAGCATGATTGGTCCACACTATTTAAATGCACGGGTAACTGCAATTAATGCATGGATCCAAGATTTAATTAGTGATTTATTTGGAGAAGTAAATTAAATGTAAAGAAGGAAAGATCCGTTGGATATGACCTAACCTAAGATCTACGATCTTGATTAAGCAGAAAAAGATTTATTTGACCTAGATGAAGAGGTATAAGATAACCTCAAGGGGTTATTCATGTGTATGGGTGATGTTTATGCAAGAGGATTGCATAGTTAATTGATTGATTGGCATGATCAAGCAGAGAAGGCTGAGCAGAGAAGAAAAGAGTTGCGAGAGTGATTTTTTTATGGATTTCCAAGAAGATCTAAAGATTGAAAAGAGAATGGAGGCCACTCAGTAAATTAGCATTAGAGCTGAATTAGATCTGGATTTGCAAATTAATTTGTATGTATCAGATCACACCTGCTGATTACTTTCTAACCATTGTATTAGTCAAAATCCTTTAACTAGGTTGAACTAACAGTCATTGTATAAATCCTTTGAGCAAGGTGACATTCAGGTGGAATGTTCTAAGTCCTCTAACAAGGCCACTCTTGACAGGGTGATTAAGTCCTTTAACCAGGTCACATTTAGCAATATGTTTTTTTAACCTTTAACATGGTTGGCTCCTAACAGAGCTCACTTTAGAATAGTGAAAATTTGGTAGCATGTTACTGGTGGTTTTTCCCAAATTGGGTTTCCACGTTAAATACTGGTGTCAACTTGTGTGAATGTTTATGTTGTGTTTTAATGTTAAGTTTCTACAAGGTGATTACATTTGAACATTAAACTACATATGTATGTTGTTGATTTATGCTATTCCCGCCGAGCAGATCTGAGTTGTTCAAAGTGGTATAAAGTTTAAATTGGTACATCTAGACCTAAGGATAACTGATTCACCCCCCCTCTCAGTTATTCTGAATTCATTCTAACAAATAGGTCAAGATATTTATTCATTCATCATTATAGAAAATATTTGGTAATCAATTGCATAAAGCACATATTTGCATCTACCTCCAATAATAAGTTGAGAAGTTCATGCAAACCTAGTTAATGCAACACTCATGAAAGACTATATGATACACAATGCTTTTCCTTATACAAATATAGTACAATCTCTGCGATGTCCTCCCTTACACATATTATAAGAGGTCCATAACGAACATGATAGAGCTAAACTTATCACAACACAAGGCCAAAAATACCAAACATTTGGAATAACCACCATAAAATTCAAAAATTTAAAACCCAAGTGGGGGAATCCCAAGTTCAACATTAAATCATAAAATGCTAGTAGTTTCAGCAGTAAATCAAGTGTGACTAGTTTCACAAAATATATTTACATTTTGTGTCTCTATGGAATCATTCAAAGTAAGTAGAAATACAAATCATCTATGCAGTTATAATCATTTAGTATCTAATCAATTTTTCCAAAATGCTTCAACTAGGTTAAAGGTAACAATAGTTCTCATATGAATGCAATATATAATTTAATTGGGGACTTACGTCCTTGACCCAATTGATCTATTATAATAAGTCACACACCTAATCTATAAATGCACAACTCATAATAAATGATATGCTATTTCTAATTATGCACAATGAATTTCAATGTAAGTGAAAATTAATATGAATTATTTCCTAATTTCATAATTAATCATATTCTTCCATATCTAATTGGAACACTCACACAATTGTTAGAAACACTGAGAGGGGGGGGTGAATTAATGTTTATCAATTAATTATATTTCAGGCAATTAAACATAAAACAAATATGCATTCAAGAATCTTAACACAAGAACACATAACACATGATTTGATTGCAGAGAACCTTGATCAGAGGAAAACTCCAGTGGGGATTAGTACCCACAAAATATTATACTAGGTATAATGAACCTGTTAAAGTTCCTTTGCCCTGTTAGAAGCAGTCTTTACAAATTGAGTACAATGACCTGGTTAAGGGTCTGAACCTGTTAAGAGTCTTTTACAATAACCCTGTTAGGGATGGTGGAATACTATCCAAGGACTCACTGTCCAATAAGATGAAGGCTACAACCCTCGGAATGTTGATATTCACTATATCAAAAATGAACTGTTGTAGTGACACTGTTGTCTGATCAGTTTCGTGTATGCGTGGATGCTCTTAATTATTCAAAGAGCTATATTATCTTTTGACTTCATTATATTGTCCCTCTATAACTTCTTCTTACACAATAGTTGACTTCTCTTGCACGCTGTAACATAACAATACATTACATACTTATATCTTTACAAATGAATAGGCGCGACCCAAAACATAACACTTAGTCAGCCTCTTAACAAAATATACAATGCTTCCAAACAATTCAGCTCAAGCGTGTTTACAAAAACATTAATTACATCGTAAAAAACTTATCACTAAAGGCGCATAGCCTTAGCATCACAAAATAATACACGCTGATCAAAACAATAGTCGGCATCTATGCTCTGTATTTTGGACTATTTCCTGGACTGCAATGTACTAATCTGTCTGTATCTTTTCTGTACTAATGTTCCGTACCTTGCACATTTGGATCTAGCATGTATATACACCATAGAGTATATATCTAAGCATGCATATTCTGGGGTGAGTCTAACATGCGCGCTGATGTGCTGATCATTGTATCTGTCTGACTGCTCTGTATTTTGTACTTAGTCATTTTATCTCTTAAGTTATCTTTGATAGAAACTTAGTATGAATTTGTTGCCATGATTGACAACACAAAATAATCCATGCTTCCTTAGGAAGTCAACTTGCCAACAATCTCCCCCTTTGTCATTTATGGCAACAAAGGAATGTGGCTAAGTTACTCAAAATGACTTCATTCAAAAATGACTGTATATCATAACTTAATGATATATACATATATACTACTCTGCATATACACATTCTATAATACTCCCCCTTTGACATGAATGACAAAGGTGTGCAAAAAACTATAAGTTTTCATACTTACTCCATATATATATCTGGGTACACAACTTGAAGAGACTGAATCTCTTTCTGCTAGAATGCTTTCATTGCATCAGCTATTTGGAGGTGCGCGCATAAAGCATATGTTAAATTCTCCATTTTCACTAGATCCAAGTAAGGACCTTGATCATAAGTCTGCATTGTGTCATCTATATGTTTGATGTTCTCAATAAGAGCTACTAATGAAGGCGCAAGTGAATTTTTCAACTGAGTTTGTCTAACTCTTATCTTGCTTATTTCAATCTTTGCCTTCTCAATTTTTTCCAGTTGTCCTTGGTAGATGTTATTGCATATGTTCATGTCTTGCGTGGAATTCTCAACAAATTTTCTTATGTTTTCCACCATTTCTTCAACTTCAGCTATCTTTTTAGTGTACTCGGAGGTGAGCTTCACTCTATCCATGCAATTTGCTATAACTTTCTTCCCTTTTTCTGCCAACTCTTTCAGTATAGACTGTCCAATCTTCAGAGAGTTCAGATCCAAGGTAAATTTCTTCACCACTTCATTCAATATTTCCTTCTTATACTCGTCTTCTGCACTCTTAGTAGCAATCTCTACTAAGCTGGTGAAGTGTGACTTGAAGTTTGTTAGTACACTATCCACATGTTCAATAGTTTGAACTTTTGTAACTTTCTTATCAGTAGGAACTAACTCATTCAGAATGCTTATTGATTCAACAAAGCGTGGGTTCCTCATCACATGTTTCTCCTTTGCCTTTTCCATGGCAAGGACACTGATCTTAATGAGGTCTTCTTCTTCCCATGTGTCAAAACTTGCTGAATCAGGAGTTAA
>MU227771.1:3026860-3047884 GCA_018584345.1 Thuja plicata
GTTGCAAAAGTGGATGACAGTTGGCTATGGCACAAGAGACTTTGTCATATCAATTTTGACAACATAGTCAAGATAAGTAATGTAAAGGCAGTAAGAGACCTTCCAAGTATTGCAAGACCAGTTGACATTATGTACAGGGAATGTGTAATGGGGAAGCATGTGAGGACTTCATTCAAGAGCAAACAAGACTTTGCTGAAAACAAATTAGACCTGATACATATAGACCTATGTGCACCTACTCAAGCAAGATCATACTACGGAGAAAGGTATTTTATTTTGTTCGTTGATGATTTCTCAAGGATGATGTGGGTTTCATTCTTAAAAGACAAATCTAAAGCTTTTGAGAATTTCAAAATATTCAAAGCTAAGGTTGAGAATGAATCTAGAATGAAGATAAAATGTCTGAGATCTGATAGAGGAGGATAATTCACCTCTGACCATTTTTATGATTACTGTGAAGAAGATAGAATCAAAAGATAGTTAAGTGTACCTAGAATCCCTGAGCAGGATGAGACTGCAAAAAGAAGGAACAAAATAATACTTGACACAGCGCGCACTATCATGATTGAAGGAAAGGTTACCCATACCTATTGGAGAGATGCAATCAATACAGTAGTCTATACTATCAATAGAATACAATTGAGGCCAGGCACATACAAGACACCCTATGAACTTTGGTTTGGCAATGTACCTACTGTAAAATACTTCAAAATCTTTGGAAGCAAGTGCTACATCAAGAGAGATGATAGCATTGGCAAGTTTGATGCTAGAAGTGACGAAGGTATTTTTCTTGGTTACTCTACTAAAAGAAAAGCCTATAGATGTTTTAATCTAAGATTAAAGAAGATCATTGAAAGTACTCATGTGAAGATTGATGAGAATTTTATGATTCAAGAAAGATATTATGACTGTGCTCCCATGATTGAAGATGAGCTCAGACCCATCAATAAGGACACAGTTATTGAAGAAATGTTTGACTGTATTGATGTTTCGTGTAACAATCCTGAACCAAGTGAAGAAGAATCACAGATTACAGATGAACGTGTCACTCCTAAGAAATCAAAATACACATCCAAATACCACTCTAAGGAATACATCATTGGAGATCAGAGCACTAAAGTCTTGACAAGATCTAGAGAAAAAGGTTCAACCACTGATGAAGAGGTATGCTTACTTTCTCAGATTGAACCCTTAAGTGTTGAAGATGCGTGAAAAGATTTAGATTGGAAAAGTACTATGCAAGAAGAATTAGATCAAATAATCAAGAATGATACATGGGAACTGGTCCCTAGACCTCATGACAAGAATGTGATTGGAACAAAGTGGATATTCAGGAACAAAATGAAAGAAGACACAGTGGTAAGAAACAAAGTAAGATTAGTATGTAAAGGATATGTGTAGAGAGAAGGAATAGACTACACTGATACATTTTCCCTTGTGAGCAGACTAGAAGCTATCAAGTTGTCAAGTCAGCTTTTCTGAACGGTGACTTGAAGGAAGAAGTCTACATAGAGAAGCCTGAAGGATTCAAAATTTTAGACAAACCAGACATGGTATGCAGATTAAAGAAGGCACTTTATGGACTTAAACAGGCCCCAAGAGCTTGGTATGAGAGACTTGATGGTTACTTAACAAAGATAGGATTTAGAAAACGAGCAGCAGACTATAATTTAATCATAAGAGAGACAGATGAAGGATTACTACTCGTTGCTATTTTTGTTGATGACATTATCTTTGGAGGTAATGACAAACTATGTGCAGAATTTTCCAAAGAGATGAAAAGTGAGTTTGAAATGAGCATGATTGGACCTATCAAATATTTTCTTGGATTGAATGTAAAACAAATAGACAAAGGCATATTCATAAATCAGTCTAAGTATGTGAAAGAGATATTGAAGACTTTCAAAATGGAATATTGCAAACTAGTAAGCACCCCCATGATAATAGGAAGCAGACTTTCTAAAGATGATGATTCCACAGTAGTTGACAAAACTCTATACAAGTCTATGATTGGAAAACTCATATATCTTACTCAATCTAGACCTGATATTTCCAATGCAGTTGGCATTGTTGGAAGATTTGCAGGTGAACCTAAACAAAATCAGCTAATGGAAATAACAAGAATATTCATATACTTAAAAGGAACTATAGACTATGGTTTATGGTATCCCAACTCAGAGAATATACAAATTCAAGTGTATACTAATGTTGATTGGGTAGGTTGTGTTGATGACAGAAAGAGTACATCAGGAGGAGCAGTATTTCTCGAAGACAAATTGGTCGCTTGGACAAGTAAAAAGTAGAATTGTATCTCTCAGTCAACATTAGAAGCTAAATTTGTTGCATCATCATTGAATTGTTGAACAATGGTTTGGATCAAATAGATGATTAAAGACTTTGGTATTCAGATTGATTATCCTATTTCTATTCACTGTGACAACACTAGTACTATCAATATGTCAAAGAACCCTATGATGCATGCAAAGACAAAACACATTGAGATCAAATATCACTTTCTAAGAGAAAAATTTGTAGATAGAGAAGTAAAGTTGGATTATGTGAGCACTAAAGAATAATTAGCAGATATTTTTACAAAGCCATTATCAAAAGATACTTTTGAGTATCTCAGAGAGAAGCTGGGAGTAATTCCCTTTCCCGAGTCTGATTAGAATTTACAGAAAAGAACATCAGTCCTTGGTGACTGATGAATGGTTGACTAATCTACTTCTGGAGTAGTATCTGTGCCTAATGGTGGTTATTACCCTTTTCCATTGATGTCAAAGGGGGAGCATATACTCTGGGGAGTATACAGTTAGAAGAGCAACAAAAGTGAAGAGGAACTTTTGATAAGGATATTGAGAAGATTGTAAAAACAAGGAAGACACTTTGAGTTGATGATATCATATGTTGCCATCAATGTCAAAGGGGGAGATTGTTGGAGATTTGCTTCTGTGCAAATAATTGATTGTATGTTTGTCATTGATGACAACATATAATACACAGTGGTGTTCTATATGCAATTATCAGTACAGATGTTTTGGAGCTATGCGTGTTTACTTCCATGATGTATACACATTCTAGATGCTATGTGCATTCACGCCGAGTCAGATATGAAGTTTTAGTTGAGTTATTTTAATCAGTTATGACAGTTACAGTGACTGAAGATTATCTGTGAAGAGCCAACGTAATTACAATATTTCTTGAGTTGCACCTATCTTTGGGATATGTGTGTTTATATTCATGTTTAGTTATGAGTTAAATATAATTATCTAAAGGCACCAAATGTGTTCTATCATAATCATGAAGTTGGAGTTAATTTGGTAGAGCCAACTTTGTGAAGCGTCATGTCTATTCAGTTTGGGTTGCGTGATTCTAATCAGGTTGTGTGCTTGATGTGGCCGACTAAAGAAGTATTGAAGGGACTCCTAAAGCTGACCAAGATCACATCTTTTTAGAAGATACTTATAGTAGTTCATTTGGTGAACGTTAAGTGTGAATGATAAGAAAAGAGACAAAAAAAGCACAGAACAGAATGTCTGTTGTTTTTGGACAGTAGAGACATTTCATTCATCAAGAAAAGATCTATGTGAAGAAGAAGTGAAAGTATACAATACACTGGAACTGATCAAGACATTAGATCTACTCAAACAGTTCATTTATCAGATATAGTGCATATCTGTTCTACTAAAGGTTGTAGCCTTCATCATTTTAGCAGTGAGCTTTTGGACAATGAGTCCTCACCCCTGACAGGGTTATTTGTAAAAGACTCCTAACAGGGTTAGACCGTTAACCAAGTCACTATACTTATTGCATTGTAAATAACAACTCCTAACAGGGTTGCAAGATCTCCTAACAGGGATTATTATACTGAAGTACAATTATTTGTGGGTGCTAATTCCCACCGGGGTTTTTACCTATTTGGTTTCCCCATAACCAAAATTGTTATGTTCTATCTTGTGTTATCTGAATGTGTTAATGCTTAATGTTATTCTGTAATTAATTGAATAAAATATTAAACTAGTTGATAACTGATTCACCCCCCCCCCCCNTAAAATATTAAACTAGTTGATAACTGATTCCCCCCCCCCCCCCTCTCAATTATCCCTTGGGACTATTCCAACACTAGTAAGGGAGTTACAAGTAGACATAGGCCAAAGGATTTCACTTAAGGATAAGGCTCTAATAAATAATTTTTTGTCTGACTCTGATAAATACTTATGGCAGCTATTTCATCCAATACTAGAGGTTTACATATATCATGACAGTTGATTTTGTTGGGTTATCCCATAAGCAACAAAGGTATCTAGAGGATAAACTCATTTTAATTAAAGTTTGTAGACAAATTCATGAGGTGAATAATATCTATTATGTGAAGAAGAAGATTGGAATCATGTTTCCCATTGATCTTAGGTTGTATTCCTTTGGTTCATAATCAAATGCCTTGAACCTAGAAATAGCTATTATGAAATTTTCATATTCAATGTATGGGAGGAGATTCCCCTTTGATAGCCAAAAGTAAATAAAGAATCATCTATAGATAAGATCTTCTTTCTATCTTGGGGGATTTTGGGTAGACTGTGCATATGATTAAGAAGTCAAAAGGAGAAGTTGGATGAGACTAAATCTCAAGAAAATTCAACTATACTAGTTTGAACAAGATGTGGCAGGTGTTGTGGGTGATGAGACTGATTTAGATGACTCCATCTATAACTCACAAATACATGGGACACTAGTCATCAACATTGATTGTAGTTTGAGTGAGCCTCATGACCTCATGGCCAAAACTACAATAGTTTTGAAGAGAACACAAGAATGACTGGCCAAGAAAAGAGGTGATACTTTTGAGGCTAGTACTAAAACAACCCAGCCAATATGCTAATAGACTACTTTAGCCTTTGTCATCTCTACAATTGATGTAGGTATTACCTCACAATAATTTGTATCATTAGGAGTTGGTGGGGTTTATGTTAAAGACCCTAAAGATAATAAAACACCAAAGAAGACATGTGGGGATTATTTACTCAATTTAATTAAGGAGGGGTTCCTTAACAATAAAAAGGAAAGGATATTGAAGTGGAAGTCTTAATACAGAGAAAATGTCACCTTTTGAAGAAAGTGAGTTATCATTAGCAACACAAGAAGAGAAGACTCCTCCACGATCTCCTTTTGGTGACACAAGATTTGGTTTGCCTCTTGTAAAGACAATATTAAATATTTCTACTCCAATGACTACATTATTAGGCACTGCAATTTCTCCAACTTGGTTGGAGGCCTCATTATCAAAGAAAAGGAAGATGACCCCTTTTAGGGTGCCTGATGATAATGTAGTAGGGCAATTGTTGCAAAAGACACTTTGAACAAAGAGACTAAAGATAACATCTAGGTTGATGGATGATGAGAACACCAGTTATGATTACTTAGAGATTGGTCACCCAATCACTGATAAAGACCCCAGTCAGGCTACTCTATCCAACTTCAATGTTTCAAGAGTCACCCTAGGTTCCACGAGGAGAGGAGACAACCAAAACTTTTAGGTGATCTCTTGCTAGATCTTATAAAGATCAAAAGGAGATAAAATGGACAAAGTAGAGCTCAAAAGGAAACATATACATTTTGTCAAATTAGCTAAAGAATTTTATTGATCCTTTTGTATTACTGATAAATCAAGCTTAGACAAACAGTGACCTCACTTCTTCTAGTGTCCAATCCATGTTTAGAGAAAATTAACCAGAGAATGGATTGAAGATATTTGTATCAGAGGCCCCTCATTTTCTTCGAGAAGGTAAAAGAGGTATATGATAATATGCATTACCTGAAGAAACTCATCCTTTGTGAAATTCATGGATTAAAACAAGATGAAGCTTCATGGGTCAAAGTGCTTGTAGAGTTAAAATGAAACAATCATGATAGATGCTTCACATGTTGTCTCAAAAAATATTTTAACAAAATTGAATGATGTGATGTGTTCTATGTAGCCCAAAGCATTAAAATGGAGGAGCTAGTTGGTTAAACAATAAATTGATGAATTGAGTAAGATGCTGGAAGAGTGCAATAAAGTACACACAAAGATAGTCAAATTGGCTAAAAGTGCTGCTTGCAAGCTTAAGAAGAAACTGACAATTAGTGGATGAGATTTAAGAAGGATTTTAGAATATTATCAAATCCCTATTCGACAAAAAAAACTCTTGGTAAAGATAAATTTTAGAAGATAGTAAGTATTAGTGCTTCTATTAATTACAACGTCATTGATCAGCCTGTGAGCATTCAGGCTAAAATTGACAAAATCAAGGCAAGAAAGGTAGTATGGTATATTAAATTAAAACCATTGCCATCCCCTGACTGGTAGAATTCGCTCCATTTATGAAGACATACATGGATTTGAAAGACCGACTTGAAGCCTCTCAACCACCCCCACTTGTTTAAAAAAATTGTTGCCTCGCCAGCTAAGCATTGATAAGCTCTCCTTCTCTAATGTTTAAATGTTTCAAGTTGATTTAAAGAATTTAATTTTTATAGTTTATGATTTAAATTCCTTCTATTTAAACATGGGGTTGGATTTTCAAAAGACTTATTTTTAAAATTTTGTTCTTTTTAAAGATTTTGTTACTCGAAACAACAATTATAATTTGAAGTCTTTAAATATGTATTGAATGAACATTTGAAGATTTCAAACTTTTGAGAAACTTAGAACGATGATAAATGAATAAAAAAAAAAAAACACAAATTTGGTTTGGTTTTCTGGATAATCTTTGTTTATGTGCAGGAAGTGAGAATTTATTTTGTAATGTTTCACATTGAGCGCTAAAATTATATGGAAAATGTCTTTGTTTGGAAATTATCATACTTATGGTTGTGTTATTAGTTTATTGTTATTATTTTTTGATCTATGTGTTTGCTAATTCGAATTTGAAGTGATTTTGTTAAAAAATTTACTAAGGCATATAGGTATACCCTTGAAAATTTTATCTGAATGGTCTACTTTGAGAGTGAATAAGTTGAATCTCAATTATGTTTATGAAAAATGGCTTTGGGAACATGTTTAGGCTATTAGTAAGTGCATTTGTCCATTCTCATCCCCCTACGGTAAGATTTGACATGTTTTTCATGCACTTAGTTTGAGGGGTCAGCAAAGGTTCACAGTCAGCACATTTTTAGAATTGTCCAAGTAGCCTACTTTGGAGGCTTGCATTTCATGACTAGTTGATTATGGTGACAAATAAATTATTCCCTTGCATTGAAAACATATTGGTGTACTCCCTTATCTATTTTCAAGGCCTAGTGACCTTGTTTGTTAGTTTTACTGAGCCAAAATCAAATGCAATTTGTTAAGATTTGTTGACTTCACCATGGCAAAGTTATCAGAGGACCTATTGACGGGGTTTTGTTGACCGGGTCCGCCAACAGTCATAAGTTGTCACCGGGTACCGGAGGTACCGGCCAACTCCGCCTGCAAAGGTTATCCGGGGAAGTTAGATTCCCCGGGCCTTCAAGCACCTGGGTGTCGGGTCATGACGGTGCGGGGCTCGGTTGGGAGAAGCGATTGTTCTCGAGGGGGCTAGCTGGTTTCTTCAACTCGTTCCCTCCGGAGATTCAATGAGGTGAGGTTCCTCCTAGCATTCTAAACTTAGCAAATAAAATGAAAAAAAAGATACTGCAGGGTTAGAGGTATTTCATCTAACTATAGTTATGTTTAAACGTTCAAGACATCAATAATACTCTGATATATTGCACTAAATATCGAAGAAATACATAACCATCAGCGAGTATTTTATCAGTAGCAAGGGGAAAGAGGTTGTTAATCTATTTGACATATCAGAGCAGAAGACATAAAGAAAATTAAACATAAAATACCATTAACTCAGAAGCCTGAATTCCAACAACATCATTGCAAAGAATTCTCCCTTCTTCATTAATGTCTCTTATAGCAAGCACTGGTGCGTAATACAATGGTGGCTCCAGGGGAGCGTCTAACTATTGAAAATGGGACAATGGAGAATTGAGCTCTGCAACTAGAATGAGAAATCACCTTTCTATTACTGTGGACAGCAAAATCATCAATTTTGCCGACCCTTGGAAATGGGCCGGTCTGGCTATTTATAAACATTTTATTTTAACCCTAACCCTAACCTTATTTTACATCATGTTTCAATAAAATACAATATTTGGGCCCGGTACTACCTGCACCACCCTACAAAAGACCTTGAGACGGAATAGGCTTGACATGTCAGAAGAATGAGACAAGAATATACAGCGAAAGAATCAGCCTCGAGAAAAGAGCCAGGAAGGAGAAGGAAGAAATTAGATCCTTGGGGATCGAGGCTACATGCCTCATAAATAGGAATTGTGGCACCCTGTCTCCAATGCGCCAGGTGTACCTCTGAATGGCACCTCGAGAAGACCATCCTGTCAGGAAACTGACTGTTGAGTCGACGCCCCCTTGATGTAGCCAACCACCTTCTGACAGCCTTTATTAACCACTCCTGAAAGTGACCGGTCGGCCTCGGGGACCAGGACACAGATCACTTTGAAAGAATAAAAAATTTGAGATCTGAGACTCCAGGATCTGGGAACTTACATTCCCAAAAGAATAAAGAATACCAAATGTTTGGGTTTTCTCTGGTCTCCGGAGAAATCTTATGGTTGTTTGTTATCATTGAAAGCCTGGAGGAGGCGGGAGATGCCATCTTCGTCGATATCCTTCAGGCCAGCCCTTTGGTACTTAGCCACCTCAATTTGTTCCCCTAGGTCCAGAACATTCTCCTTAAATTCATCGGCCATTTTTTCCACGTCGTGGCCACTAAGCACCACATGAGTTAATCTCGTCATTTGAGAACCATCTATTCCCTCCGGGGATTGATATCGAGAATTCATCATTTCATCAAAACTCCCCAAAACTGAATCCTCTGGCGTGCATGTATCTGTACGGAGGGGGTTAGCCCCGGGGTTCTTTGTTACAAAAGACATGTAGAAATTGAAAGAATATTTTACTGCATTGACCTTCTCGTGTAGAGTCCCCACTAGTTGCTTGGTTACCTCCAATGTGAGGTCAAGTCTGGAGTGTTGGGTCCTCACAAAATCAAATGATTCATCCCCCAGAATTCTGGATTCAGAAACCATTTCCTCTCCCAGGCCGAGGAGTTCTTCAAGCTCTACCTTCCATGCTTGATAATTTTCAATATCACCCTTTCATAAGTCAATAAGAGTCTCTGCTTGGTGTAGAACATGTCAGGCCGCATATAATTCTGGGAGGGTGCATACCAGGAAACGTTGGGTGTTTCCTATTTGCAAAGCGACCCACTCATCGACTGCCTGAGCCTTTTTCTTCATTGTTCACAGGGAGTCTATGTCACTCTGCGGTAGATCTTCAGATGTGGAAGCCTTCAGAGGAGCGGTGTTGATAGGTCAAGCTAGCTCAGTAAGCAACCCCATAAGGTTTGCATTTTTTGCCTTTTCTATTTTGAGCCTTTGGGCCTCTTTTTCATAACGGGCCTCCACTGCCCTCGCTACCTCCTTCAGCAGGTCCAACTCGCCCTATTTTCCCCTCTTCCCCAGTGATACCTCTACAACATTGTAATCTCCAGGCTCTATGGTTGCTTCATCGGTGCCTGGGGGAGGTGTCACCACAACAGCAACTGTTTCTCCATCGGGCCGGGTTCGAAGAGTATGAACCATCCGGGCTTTCTTGGCCTTTGGTGGGGCTTGGACCTGAGCCATCATTTTGGCCAGGGAGAGAGGAGTTTTAGGAGTGGACGGAGCCTTTCTTTTCTTTCTCTCTACTAACCACTGAGGCGACAGGGGTGGCTTATTTTCTAGAGTTTGTTCTCTTGGTTCTTCCTCGGTGTCCTGTGGCTGCTCCTCCTCAGTGGTGTGGGCCTCATCCATCCCTTTTTTTGTGTCTTCTCCTTTATCAGTAATATCCTCCCTAGAAACATCCATCTCCTCAGCCTTGTCCTCTATATCTATTTCTTTGTCTGGACTTTTGTTGGCTTCTTCAGGGATTTCCTCTTCGTGTTTCTCTTCTTGTTGCTCGGCATCTACCACCAGGGCTTCTTCTTCTATCGGCACATCCTTTGGCAATAGCGGAGGTACTGGGTAGAGATTCAAAGTTTGGGCTGTGGTAATTACTTGTCCAAAGGTCACTCCCAGGAGTGGCGCTTGGAACGTGGCGGTTGGGGTTACGATTATTCCCGTAGGTCCGATTCCCCCAACAGATGTCGTTTGTTCATTCTGCCTTTGTTGGTCCACCCTTGGATTTTGCATCTCTAGAACCTCGGAGGTAGTCTCCAGCTCTGCCTCCCTTTCCTCTATCTGTTCTTGCTGCTCCTATGCAGGCTCTTGTTCTGTAGCTTCCTGTTCCGCAGTTGGGACTTCTACCTCTATTTGTTTGGTGTCCCCCTGCAGGTTCCTGAACTCGTCAGTTGCAAAGACATCATCAAATTCCTCCTGTGAGGGATGACTGGCTGGGACCTCGGCAGGCTCTATTTCTCTTTTCGGCTCCAGGGAACTGGAAGAGAGGATCTGTACTTGTGGGGTCTGGGACGTACCCAACCCCGGTTCTTCCTTAGGCTTTTGGTTAAGCCTCTTCTTTCTTTGGGTAACTAAGGGTGGCCCCGCATCCCTTATCACTGCTTGTTCTGTTGGATCCACCCCCGTCGCCTTTACCATTAAGGTTGCTAATGATGGGGAGAAAGGGGGACAAATTGGCCTGGCCATGAGTACTGGAGTGGCTAGCCGGGTGATTAATTTCTCCCTCATTTGTTGGGAGGCTGCCACTGATTGCTTTATTTGTTCTTTTATGGAGACTTCTTGCATAGGAGGGGTCGTATCTATTCCTTTTCCTTTATCCACTCCCTGTGAAGAAGTCTCAGCCCCCGGAATTAATTTTGGTACTGGCTGGGCTGCTCGGCGGGTTCTTCTAGGGCACACCTTCTTGAAGTAGGCATGACTTCACTTGACCACCTCTCGGGTGAACTCCTCAATTGTTGGCCCTTCCTGGGCATCCCAATTTACCAGTGGGAGGGTCATTGTATCGATCCCCTTTTCTTTGTACTGGGGATTGATCATGGGGCCGGCGTCTGAGAAGTCCTCGGGGAACATCCGGAGCTTCAACCTTTCCATCATGCCTGTCATCATCTTGACGTAGTGCCAGCTCCGCACGTCCACATCATCCTGGCAATCTTCCCAGAAATATTCCATATGGTAGTGATGGGGCTCTGAAGCCCGGGGAAGTGCTGCTGCAAACTTGCCGTGTGGATCAAAAATTTTCCACATTAAGTAGAACTCTTCCAGGTTGTAGCTTTTAAGCTTGTTATCCACCTCTTTTATGGTGGCCAGGCTGCATAAGTAGTTCCCACAGGTGATTAGGAATAGAATATTGGTTACCTTCTTTAAGTCAAAGAGTGCATGCAACTCCATTATTTGCCTGCAGTATTCCAAGAGAATGATCTTGTCCCCACAGTGTTTGGGCAAAAAGTAGGGTTTCTTGGAGAAGACGATGACTCTAATATAAGTGTATTGTTGGAACTAGATGTAATAATATCCATAGCTCTGGACCAAATTCATCGCCTCTATGGATAGGCGGTATCCTACGTCCCGGGTGGGTGTGAGTAGGTGATAGTAAACAAACGCATCATTTACTCGGAAAAAACTTGGGAAGCTGGCCTCCCATTGAACCTGCAGGAAATGGTCCCACGATGCCTTTTGTCCCAGGCCAATCCCAAGCATGCTGTCTGTAAGTAGCCCATGGGCATGGGGCCTCTGCTGTTTAAGGGCCCAGAAAACATAAGAAGTCATGTAAAATTTCTTTTTCTTGGCAAGTTGGAGGAACTGGGAGTCGACGTGGTTAAAAATTATAGCTGCCCAGTCAAAGTATCCTCACCTGGTGGAGATGTCAAGGAGGAATTAATACATCCATTTGGTGAATTCCTGTGCAGAGGGCTTCCCAAAGACTCGGGCCAACACTATCATTCCCATCTGAATGCTCTCTTTGAACTCGGACTTGGAAATTTCTATCTTCATCCTCTTAGGATCCCTCTTCGGGACCTTGAGCCAGTGAACGTTCATGTATATCTAGGTGGCCTCCTCCAACTATGTGAATTGGGCCAAGGCATCTGCCCTTATAACCACAGAAGGCTTGTCAAATTGAGGGATCCCCAGACCCGCCTGGAATGTGTCAGGGTCAAGGGATACCAGAGGAGTAGGGTACCCAGTGGGTTCTAAGGCTGCGAGCATAACAACCAGAACACAAGAGTTATAATTGGCGGCCATCATCAGAATAAGCTTCAGAGATTGTACAAAGCACGGGAAACAAGCCGCCTTAAGGATCCCGGAGTCCCCAACATTGATGGCTAGCTGATCTCTAGCCTGTCGCTGGATGTACATCATTTTCACTAAGGCCTACATTTCTGGCCATGTCTCGACACTAGTGTCGGTAATGAGTTTAACCTTGGACTCGATCTTTGAGCCCATGATAACATTGTCCTGCACAAACTTCATGGTTAGGGGAAACTTCTCTAGGGCCCTTTCCATTTTGGATTTAATAGCCGCTTTGGTAGCCGTCGTGGAAGGTAGTTCTGGACTTCTGGGTGGAGAGGATGCAAATGCTTCAGACATGTTTGGAAGCGTACTCTAGAAACTTGCAAGGCAAAGCGACTGTCAGAATGTATTAACAAATAAATACTCTGGGGTCCAAAGATCTTACCACCGTGATGCTTGCTTTTCCTGAAAATTTAGTTTCATTCAAAAAAACCGAAAAGCACACGCATTACATGAACTTAAGATTTTGACTGAACATCCAGGTCTGAGAATTTTATCGCAATTGGTAAAGACATGGGATGGATGATGGTAGGAGACCCAGAGCCCGGAGAATTAGCCATTGGTGGGAATGTGTAAAAAGGCAAACCATCAAGCCCACGTGGGCGCCATGTGCATAGGTAATAAATAGGAGTTATGGCGATGATGGCAGAGCCAACTGTCTGAATGCGCAAAAAGTGAAGGGCACTTGGATAGATTTAAATGCACACATGGGACATAAATGAGGGCTAGGCTAGTTTCACAAAGGAGAGAGAAAACCACCTATTTGAAACCGGTCGTGAGCCAAGTTTCAAACAGGTGGTATTCTACTTCGAAACAAGCCTATGGGCAGAAAACCAGTGACACAGGCAACTCGACCATCTTACTAAGTTGGTCAGAAGGATATACATAAGATATACATGAAGAGCTGAGGGATATATACACATGAGATGGAAGGATATATAACAAATATACACTAGAACTTACACATATACACCACAGAATGACATCCGCGGGAAACTGGGCAAGGCATGAAATATATATAGCTTTCCACATTATTTACAAGCCAACCACACCATCACAGAGGGTGAACAACCCTCTAGCAGGGCCGACCCACCAACGGGCGGCAAAACCAGAAAGACAAAATGAACGAAGCTGAAGGAAGCAAAGATAACAAAAAAAATGGAGGAAAAACACAGATGGACGGAAAACCGACGGAAGAAGAAAAAAAAAGGGGGCACCAACCTGAGGATGCTAAAAGGAGAAGGAAAGAAGTCACCACGAAAGCTCTACAATAGCTATGGCCGCCAAATGATCACAACCTGCCACTACGAAGCACTCATAATCTCCTGAAAAGGATGGAAGTATTTAGCACTCATTATTGTAAATTCTCTGCAAATCACTCTGAAATTGCTCTGAGTGCATGAGTGTTTTAATCGCGGTAAATGTGAAAGTGACAGATAACTTCTATTTATACCTGCAGTAAAAAGGTGATCCGCCTCCTTTCAGCAATCTCCGGATAGACAAACCTCCATACCCCAGGCCCGGGGATTCCTTGCGACGATCACCTCAAGAACATCGTGGCAAAGAATCCCAGAGTCCAGATTTTAGCTCCCAACAAAGAACAACCTCTGGGACCGGGGTCCTAAAGATGAGAAACCAACCAAACAAAACATGACAGCGGGGAAGAAAACCCCAGAGAAAGAAAACAAAAGGGGAAGGACGAGGTGAGAACCACAAGAAAAAGCAGTAACAACAAAAAAAAGGGGGGGGACCCAACATTTTGCACACAAAATATAGGGATAGGGATTCAGGGCATAAAAAATGGCGACTATCTGGGACAAATGCCTTAGCGCATCTAAGAACTACAAAATCTCTGGTTAGCAAAATTGGAACAAACCATTTCCCGAAGCATCTGACAGGCAAAGAGCAACATATCTGAGAGAATCTAACCACATGGGATCCTATCCATAGCCCTTCATTAGTAGTTTCGTGTGTGCTTTGGAAGGAGATCAAGCCAATGACCTCTGGGAGGAGTAGAGAAGAGGCACTAATTATATTAAACCAGTCATCAATTTGCTCGTTTCTCTCAGAGACCAGAGTTTTTTCCCGCTTTCAATTTTCTTATTATTTTATTTGTTTCTAGGTGGGAAGGCGGTACTTCTTTCACCATTAAACTTAAGCTTTAGCTAATTTCAATGGCGGTACTTCTTTCACCTGTCCACCTATACTTAGATGTTTGAAGAGGGGATAAAACTCCAGACCCGGAAAGAATTCCTTAAAGTTTCAGACCTGGGTCAACCAACCAGTACAACTGATCTACCCTCGGCGTGTCTAATTACTTGTTTCTTATATATACTTCTGTTTACTAATTGCCAGACCCTCAGAGACAACACCTGATGGAGATTGCTCAAAATGTGCCACAACCTGTGAAACAACCCCGGAGACCGAGCCGGCTCCACTATGCTAAAGATAGATTCTAAAGTTCACCATGCCGCAGAAATCGTACCAGAGACCAGAGCTTATGCGAAGCATTCCAATTCTTACAAGACAGAACAAAATGCTGGGAGCCCGAAAGAAAACCAGAAATGAAAACAAAAACCACCAAAAGAGGACTACCTCGGAGGGCAGCCGACAAGGCTATTTACAGGACATGGTACCTCGCAGCGAGGCACCCGAAAGAAATATTTACAAGCAAAAGGTTTTACATAAAATATAATTTTGGACAAACTTACCCTATTCAAATTAGTGTTTGAGAAACTATCTATTGACGGGCAATGAGATAGGTTCACCAGTCAGGGTGTTAAGGCGGTAAGTATTGGCCCGGTAGATTTTTGATATTAGGTATGGTACGAGCCAGAGTCGTTGAAACTTGGTATGCTTTCCTTTCTTTTCTCGGGCCTTTTCCCACAACAGGACTAAATCTGAAATCTGAAAAGCCTTGTATTGGGCTCTTCTGTCAAACCATCATTTTACCACTGCTTGATGACATGCAAAATGTTCAAGGGCTACGTCTCACTGTTCTTCCATTCACACCAGATTTAAGAGCCAAACCTCCACGATGTCGTCCCTATTGCTAAATTCATACATAAACTATAAAATTGGGATCTGTAAGTTAACCAGGAATACAAGGTTCTGGCCATAAACCAGATGGAATAGGGATGTTCCTAGGGTGGCCTTGACATGAATGCGATCTGCCCAAAGGGAGAATTTCAACTTTTGATGCTAGTCCCAGGGATTCTGTTCTAGCAGGTGTTTGATCACTTCAAGTAGATTTTTATTCATTGATTCAACAACGTCGTTCCCCTAGGGATAATAGTTGCTGGAAAACTTCAAATTGATCCTCTGGTTGTAGGTCCATTCGAGTAACTGTACTGAAGAAAATGACAGACCATTGTCACATACCAAAGCAAAGGGCATTCCAAACCTTGTGATGATGTTTTCTTCCAGGAATTTGATAACTACATCTATTGTGTTATTCTTTCACGGTATAGCCTCGGACCACAGAGTGCAGTAATCAGAAGTAGTGAGAATGTATCGGTGGTTGGCAGAAAAGTTGGGGTTGATTTCCCTGATGAAATCAAATGCCCATTGGGCAAAGGGCCTAGCCTCGAAGACTGGTTGCAAAGGCACAGCCGGGTTACGCTCATGATGCGCCGCGGTTTGGCAAGTGTGGCATTTTCTAACATGAGTGTAAACATCTTTGAATATACAGGGCCAATAGTATCCAGCTTGAAGGATCTAATGGGCAGTGGTGTTGGCTGAGCCATGCCCAGTTCCAAACTGCCCATGAAATTCATCAATCACCTTCACAACTTGGTCTCTGTCGATGCACCAGAGGTATACTCCTTCGTAGTTTCTACGGTAAAGCGCAGAGTTTTTGATCATGAAGTGGGTGCTTTTCATCCGCAGGGCGCGGCATTTATTAGGAGGTAACCCCTCCGGGCATTTGTTATTTAGTAGAAAATATACCAAATTGGTATACCACAGGTCTCGGGTGATAGACTCCACTGTGTAAGCTTGACATTCTATGCGGAGAGTCTCTTCTGCCATCGCTCGACTCAGTCCCTAGCCACGAAATATCTTCATAGGCTGCATTTCTAAGTCATATTCCTAGAGGATGGCCATCCATTTCCCCTGTCTTTTTCCCAACTCACTCTGCATCAGCAGAGACTTGACAGCCTGGTCTAGAATGATAGCATGTACCTTGCTCTAGAGAATATTATAATGCCAGAATTTCTTCACAGAGTGAACTAGAGAGAAGGCCTATTTTTCTAGTGATGAATATCAGACTTCAATGTTCTTGAAGGGGGAGCTCATAAAAGCTATTGGTCATTCTTTCCCTTCAACCTTTTGGGTCAACACTGTCGTGGCAGAGTGCGGCGAAGAAAAAGATTAAATATAAAATGGAAGGGAATAATCTGGACTAGCCAGGATAGGTGCTTCCGTTATTGTCTATTTCATTTGGGCGAATGCCCACTTTGCTTTAGGACTCCACTCAATCTTGGTATCCTTCTTCATCATCTCATTGAGTGGTTTGACTATTTTTGCAAATCCAGTGATGAACCGCCAGACGAAGTTGATCTTTCTGAAGGATCGCATCTCTTTCTTGCTACCGGGCATTTGTAAGTTTAGCAATGCTTCGACTCTCTCAGGGTCAATGGATATGCCCTTCTTGGAGATGATATGCCTGAGAAACTTCCCTTTGGTGACCCTGAATATGCACTTCTTGGGGTTGAGGAATATTCCATACCAGCGACATCTTTCGTAGATCTGAGTGAGATGGGCGGAATGGTCACGCCTATCCCAAGAAAAGATGGTCAAATCATCCATGTAGATGATTATGCACCGATTCATAAGGCCCTCAAATGCAATGTCCATGGCCTTTTGAAATGTGGCCCCTGCATTAATCAGACCAAAGGGCATTCTCCTGTATGCAAATGTTCCTCATTTGGTGGTAAATGATGTTTTCTCCCTATCTTCATACTTAACCATGACCTGGTTATATCCAGAGTACCCATCCAAGAATGACATCATCTGGGATCCATTCACTATCTGTAACACCTCATCCAACAAAGGGAGAGGGTGATTATCTTTCTTGAAGGCTTTATTCAAGTTTTAGAAATCTACGCAAAGGCGGATCTCACCGTTCTTCTTTCTCACAGGAACTAGATTGGCAACCCATGTAGTGTGCCGGATTGGGAAGATTATCCGGGCTGACAGCAATTTTCTACCTCTTGACGAATCAGAGGCTCGATCAGGGGGTTGACCGGTCGTTGCTTTTGCTGAAAGGGCTTAGCATCAGGCTTCAGGGGAATAGTATGAGTCATAATGGATGTGTCATATGTTTTCAAATCTTTGTAACCCCATGCAATTACATCAATGTATTCTCAGAGAACTGCGAGAATCTTCTCCTTCTCCTCAAGGGAATAGGAGGTACCAATGTGGATCATCTTTTCTTCACTGGGCTGGCCGATGTTTACTTTTTCAAACTTTTCTCCCTCGGAGGAAGATGACACCTTCTCCCGGGCCCGAGGGTTTGAGTCAAAGATTTGTTCCAGTGCAACCATCCCCTTCAGGATGGTGTTAGTAGGTAGGTCCATGATCCCATCATCTTCGTCACCCTGCCCAGTATCGTCATGGCCTCGTTCTTCCACTATCCAATTTTCAAAGACGCCAACATTCACCATGAAGGCTAGGATATGATAATCATCCTCAAAAACCTGAAAGTGGGTGACATTGTCTGGAATGGACGGGGTGGGGACCATCTCAACTAAAAATCTTCAGAGTTGCGAGCCATCCATTGGCTCAAGTGTGCTGGCAGAAATGGCGAGGGCATCCGGGACATAGTTCCCTCGTCGGGGAATGAGGTCAATACCAAAGGCATCAAAATCTTCAATAAGGCTCTAAGCCTGATTGTGGTATGCGGCCAGCCTTTTGTCGTGGCATGTGTATTGACTCTAAACTTGTTTGACAACCAACTCTGAATCACCCAGAGCCTGGAAGCGGGTGACACCTTTCCTTAATGCAAATAATAGTCCAAGGACCAAAGCCTCGTACTCCGTGACATTGTTTGTGTAGTTGAACTGCAGTTTGTAGGACGCGAGGAAGGACTTCCCTCGTAGGTTGATTAATTCCACCTCGGCCCCATAGCCTTGTTTGGATTGGGACCCATCGAACTTGAGGGTCCACAAGTCATTGTTCGTAATCTGGGGTTGGGGAGTGAGAGTAGCCTTTGGATTATTGTTGGGAGACTTAGGAGGAGCTCCCTCCCGAAATACTGGTGTGAGGGTAGAGTTTACTTCTGGAGGAATTTGGATTTGGGATTCCCAAGGAGATGGCACCAAAGGAGTGCATCTCGTAGGAACACTAGACTCTGGGGAATCAGCTATATGTTCTTTATTCTGGAAGGCATTGATGTGCCGGTTAGCGACTGAAAGGCAGGGCCCATACTCGAGCTCTGAATGTTTCTGATAATGTACTCAGCACCAAGTGCCAGATAGGAGTGTAGCAAGGGTCGCTGTGGCACCTTGGGAGTCAATCTCAACTCTCATCTTTTCTTCTAGGTCCTGGGTTCTCTGCAGTACTACGGGATCCTCTCCGGGGATGAAATCGAATGTTAAAATTTTAAAGGGTCGGTACACCTCGGGGAAGTCTCAAAGAAGAAGACCCCATTGACCCTTCCAACCTCGGTAAGGGCCTGTTTCATCTAGAGTTCACTTTTGACCCAGATTTTATTTGATTCTCCTTCCCAGGGGAGCCATAAATGGGTGAAGTCAGTCAAAAAATATCCATTCAAGGACTTAGACCAATTCTGACTTAACAACATCCCATAAGTCTCTAGGATGTCCACCACTTAAACGTTGATTATGCTGGATATCCTAGGGTCCTGGATAAGCTGTATCTGGACGTTCTTCCATTCCCCCACCATTTTTACGGTAGTCTTATCCATTTGGATCACTGCACCATTAGATGGGGTGTGATGGAATCTGAGCTTCTGACAAATGGATAAGGGCATGATGTTACCCGAAGCTCCGGAGTTTACTAAGTAATTGTGTATATTTTTGCCTTGGCTATTTAGGCCTAGTAAGAAGGGAGGATCCTCATTGTTCCCCTGAAAGATGGCCGCGTTAGCATCTTCGAACGAGACAGTCTTGGGCGGGCGGCTGATGACTTCCAGGTTCCCCAAGAGCTTCAGAAGAGACTTCTTCTATTCGGGATAGTTTAGCAAGACCTCCATCAAGGTCATGGAGGTGGTGGTTTGTTCTAACACCTTTGTAATGTCGAATCTTCCTCCTAGAAATTGGTGATTTCCCTCAGCTAGGTCTTTCGCTTGGTTAGAGCTAGAACCCTTTGGAGGAGCGGGTCGGTCAGTTGTGTTATTCCAGGGAGGAGGGGTGTCTTTGATAGGAGGCATGGGCGTGTAAGCTGGTCCTTTACCAACTTGACTCTGAGTATTGTATGGAGTCCATGGGTTGGTGAAGGCATTGGCCTTGAAGGGCGGGATAGATTCATCAAAGAATCCTTGTAATTTAGATTCCTCTTCATCTTCCCCGGAAGTTCCAAAGAAGATGGTCTCATAGGTGAAGGCATTGTGGGTTAGCTCTTGAACAAGAGGCTCTGGAGGGGGGGCATTATGCGACTGCTATCTGTCTAGCTGGGAGATCATGATGACTTTTTCCAACATGGAACAATTTACCTCATTGTGTGAACCCGTGTCGTGCAATCTACACCAATTAGTCATGGGCTGGAAGTCTGCGACTGGTGTGAAATGGGATGGTCCAGCACCATTTTGGTTGGCATTTTAGTTTGGAGGTGGGCCTCCAGTGTTCGTGTTATTGTTCCATTGCTGTTGATTGGGCCTAGGCTTGTTGTTGAAGTTTCTCCCCCCAAAATATTTGTTTCGTTGGCCAAAGAAAATATTTCCCCTCTGGAAATTTGAATTCTAGGGCACGTAGGACCCTGCCTTCAGTTGACCCATATCCACAGTCAAGGTAGACAACATTCGCCAGAGGGATTCAATCTCGGTGGTCAACTAAGTGTTGGTGCCACAATGTGATGGTTGTTTTTGTTGGTTTCCTGGGAAGGCAACAGTATTAGCCAGAGTCGAGGGCGGCAATCCTCCAGTCGCGGATGACTGAAAGAAGGGCACTCTAGATGGTTGTGCCTGAGACTGTTGTGCCTGCTGTGGCTGATTCCAAGGGAAAGTTTTTAGACCTGGTACTGCCTGGGTCTATGTTGGATAAACGTACTAGGCCTGCTGGTCTATTAGGGGTGGTGGAGGATTCATTGTCACCGAGGGAGCACCCATCGCCAGATTAGGGTTATACCTATAGGATTTGACAAACGTCAAATCTTCCCAAGAAACCTGCATGCAAACACTGCTACAAGAAAGAAGAAGACAGAAGAGAGAAGTACTTTAGAAAGCTATGGCGGCCGATAGGCCAGAGAATGCAAATACATGTTGACAGAAAAGATTTCTATATTATCAACAATGAAATGATTTACAACTCCTTATGAAATACAAAGAAGACAATCCTTATAAAGGATGTCGAAACCCTAAACGGGCAGCTGCTAGGAAAAAGAAACTTTCCTAAGACTAACTAAAACTGCCTAAGTGAAACTTAAGCACTAACGAGTAATTACTAAAGATTACTCTAACACCCCCCCTTAAGTGTAACTTAGGGAGAAGCAAAAACTGCTAATCTACTGCAGAAAGCAGGAAAGAAGGGT
>MU227771.1:3049013-3076053 GCA_018584345.1 Thuja plicata
GCGCCACCGCATGGGCGGTGGCGGAGCGCAGAACCACCGGGTGGAGCGGCCGCATTGGGCGGCGGGGTGGCGGGATCCGGTGGCGGGCCGTCGGGGCCAGCAAAAACAGCGGAGCCGGGGAGGAGGCGCCGGCGGAGCGGCGGGATGCCGCGGGGCGGTGGATGCGCAGTCACTGCAGAGCGGCGCGGGCCGCTGGCGGCGGAGCCCGCAAAAAATCCATGGCGGCGCTTTGAAACAGAAGCCGGGGCCGCTGTGGAGGCCGGCGTGGAGGCCGGCGTGGGGCCGCTCGGGTGGCCGCTCGGCGGCAAAACACTGCTTTGAAACAGAAGCCGGGGCCGCTGTGGAGGCCGGCGCTGGGGCCGCTCTGATACCATATAGGATTTGACAAACGTCAAATCTTCCCAAGAAACCTGCATGCAAACACTGCTACAAGAAAGAAGAAGACAGAAGAGAGAAGTACTTCAGAAAGCTATGGCGGCCGATAGGCCAGAGAATGCAAATACATGTTGACAGAAAAGATTTCTATATTATCAACAATGAAATGATTTACAACTCCTTATGAAATACAAAGAAGACAATCCTTATAAAGGATGTCGAAACCCTAAACGGGCAGCTGCTAGGAAAAAGAAACTTTCCTAAGACTAACTGAAACTGCCTAAGTGAAACTTAAGCACTAACGAGTAATTACTAAAGATTACTCTAACAATACCCCCCAGCATACGCTGTTCTACCGTGGATCATGTTGAAGGGCGTACTCTGCCCAATCCTGCCCAGGGATTTGTTGAGACCATAGGATAATTCTAAAGCTAGGTTGTAAACCTTCACCAAAGTGTCCCAGTCACCCGCGGCGGTTGTTCTCCAAAGGAGAGTGGCAACGAAGGGGTCCATCATGTTAAGGTAAGTCTGTATGGTTACTTCTAGGGATGGAATAAAAGGGCCCGTGCACCGCTTCAAGGCGCACTAGAACTGATGGTTGAATGCTGCAAGAGGTTCATTGGGTTCCTTCCTAATGGAGATGAACTGGCTATGGGACTAGACTAGGTCCACATGTATGCAAAAGGCAGCCAGGAATGCATCCTCCATGTCCTGCTAACTATTTATGGAGTTGGCAGGAAGGTTAAGGTACCAGTTCAGCTCGCCTTGTCCTAAAGACAAGGGAAACATCCGAGTTACAATATCTTCATGCTGGATCCGATGTTGGTTCATGGCATCCTTATATGCCTGTAAATGCTCTTCTGCGGTCCGTGAGCCTAAGTGCTCATATCATGGGCAGATCTTCTCTGGGTGCGAGGGTAAGTCATTGATTACGCCCGAAAAAGTTCCCATTGGGGACCCGGTGTTTCTGAAATACGTGGCCATTGGGGGAACTATATTTCGGGTAGTTTGGGCACTGGTTCCCGGGATTGCCTGAGAAGTTTGGGTATTTTCAGGTATGCTAGACCCCTAGACAATAGTGGCTGGGGTATTTTTTGGGGAACGCTTCTTTTGAGCAGGGGGCTTGAGTTTGACAAACCAGCTCCTAGGATTCGGGGCAGACCTAAGGATTCTTTCAAATTTCGCTCGGGAGAAAGACCCAATCCTGCTAAAGGCTTGACTCTTAAAAATATAACTCGGGGAACCCTCAGGAGGTGTAAAATTTGAATCTCAAGAGGGGGACGAGTTCATGCCCTCCTTCTAGCGCCAGTTTCTATTGATGGGGTTTTGTTGACCGGGTCTGCCAATAGTCATAAGTTGTCACCGGGTACCGGAGGTACCGGCCAAGTCTGCCTGCAAAGGTTATCTGAGGAAGTTAGATTCCCCAGGCCTTTAAGCACTTGGGTGTCAGGTTACGACGGTGCGGTGCTCGGTTGGGAGAAGTGACTGTTCTTGAGGGGGATAGTTGGTTTCTTCAACTCGTTCCCTCCGGAGATTCAATGAGGTGAGGTTCCTCCTAGAATTCTACACTTAGCAAATAAAATGAAAAAAAAGATCCTGCAGGGTTAGAGTTATTTCATCTAACTATAGTTATGTTTAAACGTTCAAGATATCAATAATACTCTGATATACTGCACTAAATATCAAAGAAATACATAACCATCAGCTTGTATTTTATCAGTAGCGAGGGAAAAGAGGTCGTTAATCTATTTGACATATCAGAGCAGAAGACATAAAGAACATGAAACATAAAATACCATTAACTCAGAAGCCTGAATGTCAACAAAATCATTGCAAAAAATTCTCCTTTCTTCATTAATGTCTCTTCCAGCAAACACTGGTGCGTAATACAATGGTGGCTCCAGGGGAGCGTCTAACTATTGAAAATGGGATAATGGAGCATTGAGCTCTGCAAATAGAATAAGAAATCACCTTTCTATTACTGTGGACAGAAAAATCATCAATTTCGTCGACCCTTGGAAATGGGTCGGTCTGGCTATTTATACACATTTTCTTTTAACCCTAATCCTAACCCTATTTTACATCATGTTTCAATAAACTACAATATCTGGGGCCGGTACTACCTGCGCCACCCTACAAAAGACCTTGAGACGGAATAGGCCTGACATGTCAGAAGAATGAGACAAGAATATACAGCGGAAGAATCAGCCTCGAGAAGAGAGCCAGGAAGGAGAAGGAAGAAATTAGATCCCCGGGGATCAAGGCTACATGCCTCATAAATGGGAAATGAGGTGCCCTATCTCCAATGCGCCAGGTGTACCTCTGAACGGCACCTCGAGAAGACCATCCTATCAGGAAAATGACTATTGAGTCGACACCCCCTTGATGTATCCAACCACCTCCTGACAGCCTTTATTAACCGCTCCTGAAAGTGACCGATCGGCCTCAGGGACCGGGACACGGATCACTTCGAAAGAATACAAAATTTTAGATCTGAGACTCCAAGATCCAGGAACTTACATTCCCAAAAGAATAAAGAATACCAAATGTTTGGGTTTTCTCCAGCCTCCGGAGAAAGCTTATGGTTGTTTGTTATCATTGAAATCCTGGAGGAGGCGGGAGATGCCATCTTCGTCGATATCCTTCAGGCTGGCCCTTCGGTACTTAGCCACCTCAATTTGTTCCCCCAGGTCCAGAACATTCTCCTTAAATTCATCGACCATTTTTGTCGCGTCGTGGCCACTAAGCACCATACGAGTTAATCTTGTCATTTGAGCACCATCTATTCCCTCTAGGGATTGATATCGGGACTTCATCATTTCATCAAAACTCCCGAAAACTGAATCCTCTGGCGTGCACATATCTGTACTAAGGGGGTCAGCCCCGGAAGTCTTTGTTACAAAAGACATGTATAAATTGAAAGAATATTTTACTGCATTGACCTTCTCGTGTAGAGTCACCACCAGTTGCTTGGTTACCTCCAATGTGAGGTCAGGTCTGGAGTGTTGGGTCCTCACAAAATCAAATGATTCATCTCCCAGAACTATAGATTTAGAAACCATTTCCTCTCCCAGGCCAAGGAGTTCTTCAAGCTCTACCTTCCATGCTTGATAATTTTCAATATCACCCTCCCACAAGTTAATAAGAGTCTCTGCCTGGTGTAGAACATGTCAGGCCATATATAAGTCTGGGAGGGTGGATACCAGGAAACGCTGGGTGTTTGCTATTTGCAAAGCGACCCACTCATCTACTACCTAAGCCTTTTTCTTCATTGTTCACAGGGATTCTATGTCGCTCTGCGGTAGATCTTCAGATGTGGAAGCCTCCGGAGGAGCAGCGTTGATAGGTCAAGATAGCTCAGTAAGCAACCCCATAAGGTTTGTGTTTTTCACCTTTTCTATTTTGAGCCTTTGGGCCTCTTTTTCATAACGGGCCTCCACTGCCCTAGCTGCCTCCTTCAGCAGGTACACCTTGCCCTGTTTTCCCCTCTCCCCCAATGATACCTCTACAACATTGTAATTTCTGGGCTCTATGGTTGCTTCATCGGCGCCTAGGGGAGGTGTCGCCACAATGGCAACTATTTCTCCGCTCGGCCTGGTTCAAAGAGTATGAACCGTCTGGGCTTTCTTGGCCTTTGGTGGGGCCTGGACCTGAGCCATCATTTCGGCCAGGGAGAGAGGAGTTTCGAGAGTGGACGGAGCCTTTCTTTTCCTGCTCTCTACTAAGTATTGAGGTGGCAGGGGTGGCTTATTTTCCAGAGTCTATTCTCTTGGTTCTTCCCCGGTGTCCTACGGTTGCTCCTCCTCAGTGGTGCGGGCCTCATCCATCCCTTTTTTTGTGTCTTCTCCTTTATCGGTAATATGCTCCCCAGCAACATCCATCTCCTCAGCCTTGTCCTTTATATCTATTGCTTTGTCTGGACTTTTGTTGGCTTCTTCAGGGATTTCCTCTTTGTGTTTTTTTTCTTGTTGCTCAACATCTGCCGCCGGGGCTTCTTCTTCTATCGGCACATCCTTTGGTAATAGCAGAGGTATTGGGCTGAGATTCAAAGTCTGGGCCGCGGTAATTACTTTCGCAAAGGTCACTCCCAAGAGTGGCGCTTGGAATGTGGTGGTTGGGGTTACGGTTATTCCTATAGGTCTGGTTCCCCCAGCAGATGTCGTTTGTTCATTCTGCCTTTGTTGGTCCACCCCCAGATTTTGCATCTCCAGAACCTCAGAGGCAATCTCTGGCTCTGCCTCCCTTTCCTCTATCTATTCTTCCTGCTCCTATGCAGGCTCTTGTTTTGTAGCTTCCTCTTCCATAGCTAGGACTTCTACCTCTGTTTGTTTGGTGTCCCCCTGCAGGTTCCCAAACTCGTTGGTTACAAAGACATCATCAAATTCCTCTTGCGAGGGAGGACTGGCTGGGACCTCGATAGGCTCTGTTTCTCTTTTCAGCTCTTGGGAACTAGAAGAGAGGATCTCTACTTGTGGGGTCTGGGACGTACCCAAGCCCAGTTCTGCCTTAGGCTTTTGGTTAAGCCTCTTCTTTCTTTGGGTAACTAAGGGTGGCCCCGCATCCCTTATCACTGCTTATTCTGTTGGATCCACCCACGTCACCTTTACCATTAAGGCTGCTAATGACGGGGGTTGGGGGACGAATTGGCCCAGCCATGAGTACTGGAGTGGCTAGCTAGGTGATTAACTTCTCCCTCATTTGTTGGGAGGCTGTCACTGATTGCTTTATTTATTATTTTATGGGGACTTCTTGCATAGGAGGGGTCGTATCTATTCCTTTTCCTTTATCCACTCCCTGTGAAGAAGTCCCGGCCCCTGGAGTTAATTTTGGTATTGGCTGCGTTGCTCGGCGGGTACTTCCGGGGCACACCTTCTTGAAGTAGGCATGACTTCGCTTGACCACCTCTTGGGTGAAGTCCTCAATTGTTGGCCCTTCCTGGGCATCCCAATTTACCAGTGGGAGGGTCATTGTATCAATCCCCTTTGCTTTGTACTGGGGATCGATCATGGGGCCGACATCTGAGAAGTCCTCCGAGAACCTCCGGAGCTTCAACTTTTCCATCATGCCTGTCGTCATCCTGACGTAGTGCCGGCTTCACACGTCCATGTCATCCTGGCAATCTTCCCAGAAATCCTCCATATGGTAGTGATGGGGCTCTGAAGCCCGGGGAAGTGCCGCTGCAATCTTGCCGTGCGGATCAAAATTTTTCCACGTTAAGTAGAACTCTTCCAGGTTGTAGCTTTTAAGCTCGTTATCAGCCTCTTTTGTGGCGGCCAGGCTACATGAGTAGTTCCCACAGGTGATTGGGAATGGAATATTGGTTACCTTCTTTAAGGAAAAGAGTGCATGCAACTCCATTATCTGCCTGCAGTATTCCAAGAGAACGATCTTGTCCCCACAGTGTTTGGGCAACAAGTAGGGTTTCCCGGAGAAGCCGGTGACCCTAATATAAGTGTGTTGTTGGAACTGGATGTAATATTGTCCATATCTCTGGACCAAATTCATCGCCTCTATGGATAGGTGGTATCCTGCATCTCGGGTGGGTGTGAGCAAGTGATAGTAAATGAACGCATCGTTTACTCGGCAAAAACTTGGGAAGTTGGCCTCCCATTGAACCTGCAGGAAACGGTCCCACGGTGCCTTTTGTCCCAGGCCAATCCCGAGCACGCCGTCTGTAAGTAGCCCATGAGCATGGGGCCTCTGCTGCACAAGGGCCCTGAAAAAATAAGAAGTCATGTAAAATTTATTTTTCTTGGCCAATTGGAGGAACTGGGAGTCGACGTGGTTCGAAATTATAGCTGCCTAGTCAAAGTATCCTCCCCTGGTGGAGATGCTGAGGAGGAAGTAATACATCCATTTAGAAAATTCCTGGGTAGAGGGCTACCCAAAGACCCGGGCCAACGCTATCATTCCCATCTGAATGCTCTCTTTGAACTCGGACCTGGGAATTTCTATCTTCATCCTCTTAGGGTCCCTCTTCGGGACCTTGAGCCAGTGAACGTTCATGTATATCCGGGCGGCCTCCTCCAACTGCATGAATTGGGCCAAGGCATCTGCCCTCGTAACCATAGAAGGCTTGTCAAATTGAGGGATCCCCAGACCCGCTTGGAATGTGTCAGGGTCAAGGGATACCAGAGGAGTAGGGTACCAAGTGGGTTCTACGGCTACGAGCATAATAGCCTGAACAGAAGAGTTATAATTGGCAGCCATCGTCAGAATAAGCTCTGGAGATTGTACAGAGCATGGGAAACAAGCCGCCTTAAGGATCCCAAATTCCCTGACATTAATGGCCAGTTGATCTCCAGCCTGTCGCTGGATGTACATCATTTTCACTAAGGCCTGCACTTCTAGCCATGTCCTGACGCTGGTGTCGGTAATGAGTTTAAACTTGGACTCGATCTTTGAGCGCATGATAACACAGTCCTGCACAAACTTCATGGTTAGCGGCAACTTCTCCAGGGCCCTTTCCATTTTGGATTTAACAGCCGCTCTAGTAGCCATCGTGGAAGGTAGCTCTGGACTTCCGGGTGGAGAGGATGCAGATGATTCAAACATGTTTGGAAGAGTACTCTGGAAACCTGCAAGGAAAAGCGACCGTCAAAACGTATTAACAAATAAATACTCTGGGGTCCAGAGATCTTACCACCGTGATGCCTACTTTTTTTGAAAAGTTAGTTTCATTCAAAAAAAACTGAAAAGCACACGCATTACATGAACTTAAGATTTTGACTGAACATTCAGGTCTGGGAATTTTATCGCACTTGGTAAAGACATGGGATGGATGATGGTAGGAGACCCAGAGCCCAGAGAAGTAGCCATTGGTGGGAATGTGTAAAAAGGCAAACCGTTAAGCCCACGTGGGTGCCGGGTGCATAGGTAATAAATAGGATTTATGGTGATGACGACGGACCCAACTGTCTGAAAGCGCAAAAAGTGAAGGCCACTTAGACATATTTAAATGCACACATGGGTCATAAATGAGGGCTAGGATGGTTTCACGGAGGAGAGAAAAAATTGCCTGTTTGAAATCGGCCGCGAGCCGAGTTTCAAACATGTGGTATTCTGCTATGAAACAAGCCTATGGGCGGAAAACCAGTGACACAGGAAACTCAACCATCTTGCTAAGCTGTCTGGAAGGATATACATAAGATATAAATGAAGAGTTGAGGGATATATACATGGGGGATGGAAGGATATACAACAAATATACACTAGAACTTACACATATACACTGCGGAATGACATCCGTGGGAAACTGGGCAAGGCACAAAATATATACAGCTTTCCACATTATTTACAAGCCAACCACACCAGCATAGAGGGTGGAAAACCCTCTAGCAGGGCTGACCCACCAATGGGCGGCAAAACCAGAAAGACAAAACGAACGAAGCCGAAGGAAGCAAAGACAACAAAAAAAAATGGAGGGAAAACACAGACGGACAGAAAACCAACGGAAGAAGAAAAAAAAGGGGGCACCAACCTGAGGATGCTGAAAGGAGAAGGAAAGAATTCACCACAGAATCTTTGCAACAACTACGGCCACCAAACGATCACAACCCGCCACTACGAAGCACTCACAATCGCCTGAAAAGGATGGAAGTATTTAGCACTGATTATCATAAATTCTCTACAAATCACTCTGAAATCGCTCTGAGTGCATGAGTGTTTTAATCGTGATAAATGTGAAAGTGACAGATAACTTCTATTTATACCCGCGGTAAAAAGGTGATCCACCTCCTTCTGGCAATCTCCGGACAGACAAACCTCCAAACCCTGGGCCCGAGGATTCCCTACAATGATCACCTTAAGAACATCGTGGCGAAGAATCCCGGAGTCCGGAGTCCGGCTCCCAATAAAGAACAACCTCTAGGACTGGGGTCCTAGAGATGAGAAACCAACCAAACAAAACACGACAGTGGGGAAGAAAACCCCAGAGAAAGAAAACAAAAGGGGAAGGACGAGGCGAGAACCACAAGCAAAAGCATCAACAACAAAAAAAGGGGGGGACCCAACATTTTGCACACAAAATGTAGGGACGGGGATGCAGGGCATAACAGGACCAACTTTGAGGGCTAATAATTCATGCCCAGTTGATTTTCAAGATAAGCCAGTTGTTTCCTGAAATTGCTAATATGTAAATGAACTCATGTGCAAATTCTTAGTGTCTTAATGGTTCATTTGATGATTTTTCCAAGTGCAAAACAAATGCATTTTCTTCTGATTTCCTTCGTGCACAGTGTTATGTCTTCTGGGCAGCCATTTTCATGGATAAGCATTTCACTATCAGATGTCTTTCATGACAAGTGGATTGGTTCCTCAGATTTTTTTCATATAAATGTAGCCCCATGCTCAGTTGTTTGGTCTCAAGAGATAATTTTATCAAGGCCTAAACCAGATTGAGTTCACAATGTTTTGCATTTGCATGTCTATAAGAGTTATAGAGTAGTCTAATTTGACCATTTGTATGTCTATAAGAGTTATAGGGTAGTCAAATTTGACCATTAACATCTTGCAAGCCTGAAAGAGTCAGACAAATCCTTTTGGCACACATTTTCTCTATATCTAAATCAACCATCATCTTCAGTGGCGACTTCAGAAAGTAGAATATGATATTTTTTCAAGATACATATATGGTGGCCTTCAATTTGGTTATGGTATGTTCAGATAAGTTCTAGGGCCCAATTGTTTCCAAACAAGTTTTTTTAGCCAGACCCATATGAGGATTCAACTTGCTTCATCGAGTTGAGTCATCTAAGAATTGATATTAATATTTTATTATTTAAATCATTTTTATAATTTAAATAATAATATATATATTTATATAAGGAATGGAGACAAGGTAATTATACCTTAATATTAAAAATTGAGCTAATCTGAATGAGCGATGAGGGAGAAGCGGGAACTTCGGTGGCGACAACAGTCACCTACAACTAGGGCCGAGGGAGATGGAGGACAGGCCCGTGCTAAGGCTGTTTTCAAATCACACCCCAGGAAAAACTACAGTGGTCATGGGTTTTCGCGATGGCCCTTTAACTCACGGAAACCCACTTTTCAGAGTGATCGTTTCCCTATGGCTGGACGAACAGATGGCAGCTACCGTCACTTTCCAAATAGTCACCCACAGGGGAATGTAGGGAGAAGGGAGAACTAGTTTGGAAATCAGCCGCATGCTCCAAGCTACACTCGGATTGAAAATTTTTTTTATTTCACCAAGATAGCGCACAAGTTTTACCGACCGAAATGATTGGAGGAGATTGTTCATACTTCGAATCCACCTACACAAACCAAGAAAGAAGAGGATAATATTAAAGTAGAGGTAATTTCTACACTGAAAATCTCAAACCCTTTTTGGCTAGATGCTGTAGACTCCTTTAAAGATAGAGCCTTTTTCTTTAAATGGCTCGGACCATGGCCTTCTATGGCTTTAATACGAGGATGGTGTAGCTAGTTCTGGGGGAAGGAGGTCAAACTTAAAACCCTTACTAATGGTTTCTATATGGGTATTTGTCCGATGAAAGAAGATAAGGTTTGGATTTTAAAAAATGGCCCATATATAATCAATGGGAAAGGGATCTACATGAAAGATAGGGTAGAAAAATTTAACCCAATGACTAAGAAGCTCAAGGAATATCCAGTATGGGTGAACTTACACAGTCTTCCAATGGAATACTGGGATGAAACTACTCTGGAGAAAATCAAAAATATGATCGGTTCCTTTTTCTCTGCCAAAGAGGTCATTAGTAAAAAGGACTCCTCAATACATCCCAAAATCCTAATCACTCTTCAAAGTAGTGATCCATTCCCAGACTTCATTTTAATAGGAACAGAGCATGGGAAATGGAAGCAAAAGATTGAGATATGGGAGGAGGGTGAGAACTTGGTTTCACCTTCCAAACCTTTGACATATATGCAAAAGAAAGGAAAAGGCTTGAAGGAAGACATGCTCTTAGATCAACTGTAACTTGAACTCCTTGTTGCTAAAGGAGAGACAAAAGAGGTGATTTCTAACCAGTTAAACAACTTGGATCGAGGACAGTTTAACACTCCCCCAGGGAGAAAGGAGTATAAGCAAGCCAGGGAGAAAGCAATAATGGGAATGAATTTGCCCCCGGAGAGGAATAGATCTACACAACGGGTAATAGAAACTAACTAATTTGTTTCTCATCAGTAGCAAAATTATCACTGTGAGGGAAATGAACAGAAGGATAAGGAATTCGAGCTAATTTCAGCAAGTGAAAGCGATAACAAGGTTAATGAGACAGTGTGCCCGTCAACTCAAGTCGTGACCTGCACACCTCTCTCATAATTAAGAGAAACATATGTGATAGAGAATAGGCCCCCCTCACCAGAGACTCTCTTCCCCCATATTAAAGAGAATGGAGAGACAAGTGATCTAGTCAAGACTGTTACTGTTTATGAGTGCCTGTCGGTCATTCAAGAAACTTTTGCTAAGTCTAGCCCTTTACTACAAAAGGAAACTATTCACCAACCGGCTCTAGAAGGCAATAGGAAAACCCCTCTCAATGGGGAGACCAAGGATCCAGAAAGGATTTATACTAGCAGAGAGGTAGATTTTAAGGATCTAGAGATCACACCAATAAGAAACTTGAATAAATCCTTAGAAGAGGAAAAAATCATTGCAGAAACTTTGGAGGACTGGGAATCAGAATTTGAGGAATAGCTAGGGGACAGTGATGTCAAAAACTTGGGTCTCTTCAAATCCAGTGGGGTGTTGGAAAAGAGATCAGTTGAACAAATAGTGTCAACAAAAAAGAAACCAAATACAGGTCCAAAAGGAAAAAGAGGAGCTAAATCAACAAGGGAGAAATTAAAGATAGTTGGGAATGCTTCTAACCAGTCCAAATTGAGATCGGGAAATGGCTATGGAAATGCCATTTCCTGGGAGCCATGAAAACCTTATCATGGAATGTTAGGGGCTGAAATGCCCTTGACAAGATTCGTTTGATAAAGCATTGCCTTGATAAAATAAAACCAGATTTAGTGACGTTGCAAGAAACTAAAATTAAAGTAGAAGATGTTGAATTTTTTAAACACAAATTTAGACGATGGAAATGTGCACTAATGGGAGCACAAGGTGCCTCCGGAGGAATTGGAGTTCTCTGGAATGACAAAATGATTGATGTAACAATAATCAAACAAGATTTACATTGGCAATGGTTCAAAGTGCATATCAAACATCTCCATTGCCACATTTCTTTCTTCAATGTATATGGACCAAATAATAAGGGTCAAAAAAAATAGTTATGGGACACTTTGAAAGGAATTTTGGAGAATCTGACTACTAAAGTGGTGGTGTTGGGAGGAGACTTTAATGCTATTCTCACTGTGATGGACAAAAAAGGGGGAAAGGATGGAATAGTGAAAACCAAAGAGAATTTAGTTCCTTTGTCAATGATTGTGGATTGATGGATCTACCTTTCAAAAAAGGAGATTTTACATGGACTAATAGAAGGTCAAGCTTCCTGAATATTGCTGAAAAGATGGATAGGTTCCTCATAGGTGGCAATTGGGCAGATACGACATGGTCCTGTGATGCAGAGATCTTACCCTTTCAAGGTTCAGATCACTATCCAATTTGCCTACGCTTTCAACATGAAGACACTCCTAATAGATGTCCTTTTAAGTTCGAAGCAATGTGGTTTACTTCAAAAGGTTTTAGCAATCTTATTGAAGAATGGTGGTTGAATGCACCAAAGAGACCAGGTAATAAAGATTTTATTTTTTTCAAGAAATTACAATTTATTAAGGAACAGTTAAAGATCTGGAATAGAACTCACTTCAAAAACATTTTTACGGAAAAACATAATGTTGAAGCTAAACTTACAGCCCTAAGTTTGAAAGTAATTGAAAATGGTATGGAGGAAGCCGACTTTGTTGAAGAGAAAGTGCTCCAATTAGAATTAAGGGAGTTATTGAAAAAAGAAGAGATCTTTTGGAAACAAAAATCTAGAGAAACATGGTTAAAAGATGGGGATCAAAATACAAAAATTTTTCATAACTCTCTAAAACAGAGAAGGGATTACAATAAAATATTCAATATTAATATGGAAGATGGAGAAGTAATAAGGGATAGGGATATTTTAAACAAAGCTACTATTGAGTTCTTCTCAAAAAATAAATTAGAAGATCATAGAGATTCCACAAGTTTTGATGAGATGCTTGAGATGATCCCTCCAATTGTAACCGAGGATCAAAATAGGAAACTTTTAACCCCTGTTTCTTTAGAAGAGGTGAAACAAGCACTGCTGGGTTTAGGAGGGGAAAAAGCACCAGGTTTGGATGGCTTTCCAATGATGCATTTTCAGAATTTATGGCACATCTTTTGTCATCTTTGGTCAGGATATTTGGGAGGTGGTTGAAGAGTCCAGAGAAGGAGGTTTTGTGTTGAAAGACCTTAACACCACTTTCATAGCTCTTATTCCAAAATGAGATCCACAAGAAAACTTTGAAGATTTTAGGCCAATAGCTTTATGCAACACCATCTATAAAATCATTGCTAAAACTATAGCTAATAGACTTAAGGTAGTGCTTAATACAGTGATCTCGGAAGAACAGAGTGGCTTTTCACCGGGAAGATCCATTTTCGAAGGTGTTGTGGTTGCACATGAGGTGGTCCACTCAATTAGATCCTCAAAATCCCAAAGTATGATGGTGAAACTTGATATCAAACGAGCTTATGATGAAGTTGATAGAGACTTTTTGGTCTGTGTTCTTGACAGATTTGGTTTTGAAAAGGATTGGATTAAATGGGTTAAGAGTTGCATTGACACACCAAGATTCTCAGTTTTAGTCAATGGTAGCCCTCAGGGCTTCTTTGGACAGGATAAGGGTATAAGACAGGGAGACCCCCTTTCCCCCTTCCTCTTCATAATTATGGCAGAAGCTTTGGTAAGATTGATTAATAGGCAGAGAACTAATGGCTCTTGGAAAGGAATACAGATTGCAGAAGGTGTGGAAGCTCTCACCCACATCCAATTTGTAGATGACACCTTCTTAGGAGGTGCAGCCACAGAACAAGAGGCAAAAATTATGAAAGAAACCCTGAATTTGTATGGGAAAGCCTCTGGTCAGTTGATTAATTGGAGAAAATCAGAAATCTTTTTCTTCAATACCCCTCTTCATTTGCAAGTCAAGATTAGTAACATCCTTGGTATGAAAGCTAGGTTGCTGCCAAGTAAATATCTTGGTATTCCACTCTTTAAAGGGAGAAACAAGGCTGAATTTTGGAAAGATCTGATAGAGAAATTTTTAAATAAAATGGATGGATGGAAAGGCAGATGGTTGTCTTCAGCAGGCAGAATTTTGATGCTTCAAACAGTGATTTCAACTATTCCAGTTTATTCTATGATGTGTATGGAGGTGCCTAAAAAGGTAGCAAAGATTCTCAGTGCAAAGATGCGAAGATTCTTTTGGTGTGGAGAAAAGGAGGAGGAAAAAATCCCATTAGTGGCATGGGAGAAAATTTGTAAACCCAAAGACAATGGTGGAGCAGGGATCCGAAATTGGCAAATTATGAATAAGGCTCTTGGGGCAAAACTAATTTGGAATCTATATAGGCATAATAATCTCTTTTGGGCTAGAATATTGCAAGCAAAATATTTAGATTCACCAAACTATGAAAGGATTCTAACTATTAAAAATCCCCCTCGAGGATCGGCAATTTGGAACTTCATGCAAGCATGGTACCCACTTATCACCGATCACATTACTTGGAAAATCAGAGATGGGAAATCTGCCCTCTTTTGGGAGGATTCTTGGGATGGGCATGAGGCCTTAGAATCACATCAGGAGTTGATAGATATAAAAAACTATTTAAAAATAATGTCAGGTAATAAGGTTAAAGACTATCTAGTGGATGCTGGAAATAGGGAAGGAGTGACACAATGTTGGAAAAATTTAGATGGGTTGGATTGTCCGTTAGATCAGAGGTAGAAATTATTGGAACTCCTCAGAAGTAGGGAGATTACTTTAACAGAAAAGCAAGATAAGATTAGATGGCGTGGATCACTCTCAGGGGAATATTCAGTTAAAATTGGTTTTAAGCTACTTGAAAATGTGACTGATCCTCTCTTCCCTTCAAAGGATCTATGTTGGGGAAAATACATTCTTCATAAAGCAGGGGTGTTCACATGGTTGGTATGTAAAGGGCAAGTGCTTACTGGGGAAAGAAGGAAAAAGCTAGGTTTCAATGGCCCTACCCGGTGTGAACTTTGTGCAAACAATGAAGAAACTTTGGACCATATGCTGTTAAATTGTGAATTTGCAGCCAACTATTGGAATTTTGTCCAATATAAACTTAGGTGGTTAAGTCCACGAGCTAACACTATTTCTGAGCTTTTTGCAGATTGGCCAAGGGAACTTAAGAAATCCACTTTGTCTAATAGATGGAGAATTGCCCCTTCCATGATAGTATGGGAGATATGGAAAGAGAGGAATAGAAGACTCTTTCGGGGTGAAAAGGAATCTATGGATAGATTTCTTAGCAGATTACAGCATTCCATTGAAGAGGTGGTAAGCACATCAGCTACTAGAAGGCAGTTTTTTAAAATTCCCTATACAAAGGAAGATAGGTTAATTCAAATTAATTGGCCAGGGGTAAGATTCAGCTCCCTAGCTGGAGCTCTGGTCACAACCAAAAGGACAAAGAAGACAATGCAGATACAATGGGAACCCCCAGAGGAAGGATGGATAAAGGCCAATTTTGATGGGGCTGCAAGATTCAACCCAGGACCCAGTGGTATAGGGTTAATATTCAGAGATGCACGGGGGAAGATCTCTTTAAAGGTGGCTAAAAGATGTGCAGATGGAACTAATAATATGGCTGAAGGACAAGCTGCTCTTTTAGCAGTCCAAATGGCACAATGTAAAGGAGTAAGGAAACTGCACTTACAAGGAGATTCATTACTCATAGTACAAGCAATTTCCAAGTTATCTATAAATGCTTGGCACCTATAGAAATACATTGACCCTATCAGAGAAATCCTCAAAAATTTTGAGGATTTTAAAATAACACATATAAGGAGGGAGGGTAATATGGAGGCTGACTTGCTTTCCAAACAAGCCCTTGAATTAGCAGTGATAAATGAAGTATGGATGGAGGAGACACCCCTAGTAGGAGTTTAAGTGTTTAAACACACACTTCAAATTTACGGTGTAAATATTTACAAAATGGCCAATCATGTTTGGAGCAGCGTAGAGGAAAAGTTACAAAATAATGAAAAAGAAAAAGTAGAATTTAAAGGAACATGTTGAGGATTACATAATCGAGATATGATTAGTAAGATGATCCTTTTATTAATGAAATGTCAGCAAGTGGTAATATGACGACAATGATTGTCTTTTCACGGTCAAGGTAAGGTGTGTAATCTGTCATCACACATGCTGAGCTCATTATGGGTGATTGTGAATTAATTGCAAATCTAAAGGATTGGCATAATAAAAGGTGATGCCCTGTTCAAAATACTTTCAAAAATAGATTGAGCCAAGTTTAAGGTGGAATTTGTAGGAAACAGAGTGCTAAGGAGATGGAGCCACACTTTACTTTCCCTACCAAGCGGCAACAGAAAGGCATATTTGGCCCGGTCGAAGATCATCGTGTGAAGCTATTGATTAAATGCCCAACACTGGAGGTGGTAGCAGCATTCCAACAAACCCTAGGGCCTTACTTCCATGAAAATTTAGATAGATGGAAATTGCAGGTCGACATTGCTGCTATGATCATGGCGTGGGGTTTGGAGATAGGAGAACATAAAATGACTGTGAAGTGGGTGATGAATTCGTTGTTTGCAGAGGATCTCATTCCAAATTTAGACCACTTGTTGGAAAGGGCACATTCAGGGTGGGCTTTCAATTTCAGTGAGTGTTTTCAGAATGAGGAGGGCATAATTAAAGGTATCTGACCCTTCCTATAGTGGCGAGAGGGAGCGGAACAACATAATTATCTGAAGGAAAGGTAGCAGGTGTGGAACAATTTGAAAACAGACATTCAAAATTATAATGCCCTCTACCCACGACCAACAGTTCCAACCATATTTCGAAGAAAGGAAAGAACTCAGCGCTTTCAAGCTCATTGAATAATGCAAGGTGCTTTCCCATAAAGCACCAAATTTTGACAGAAGAAGATTTTGGTAAGGATGGCTTTTTGTGAAAGGCAATGATATATATGCAATTCACTGTTTATGGTGTTTTTTGAAACCACATTGGTGCAGCATCATGTTCTATGACTATGCAATGTGGAATAGAAAACAAACCTAGTTCCCTCGACAACGAAGATGATCAGATGGAAGGCAAAAGCTCAGGTTTGAATGGTGGTTTTTTAGGGTTTATGGCTTATGTGGGCTTTCATAAATTCAAGCAGATATGTTTGTTTTGAAAGTTGTAATGATGACATCATGCAACATGTTATAATTGCATGTCATCTTTTTTGGGTTAAAAAGGGATTAAGGACGATGTTTTGAAATCTTGTATTAGGGGGCTACTAAAATGTTTTAATAGCAAATACATTGTAAACTCTCTCTTTATATATTAATAATACAAACTATTACCGACCAAAAAAAAGGAATGGAGACAAGGTATTATCAAAGTTCTATTAATTCATGTTTATGGTTTTAATTTGTTTGGAAGGGCCAGATGTCCACAAATGTGTTTAATAGGGCCAATCTCCTAGGTTCAAGAAAAAGGAAATTTTAAAATAAGTTTTATTTAAAGCATTATTCATTAATGATTTAAATATTAGAATATAAAAATGCAAAAGGTTAAGTCTTTTAAATCATTATGAAGATGATTTTACCTATACTTTGTACTGGGCTTGTGAAAAGATGTTAACAAAGGTTTAAACAAGAAGAACAAGAAAATTTTAAGGTGCACAAGGCTAAACATAAATAAATCAGTTCTTTTCCATCCAAGTTGATGACGAGTGCCCCCAACTTCTCAATGTACTCAACTTCTCAACTTATTTATGCAATGATGTGAATAAAAACAAGTGTTGTTTCCCTAGTACCCATTGAAATTGCTTTGACACCTTAACGAGCTCCTGGGAAAGAGAATCTATGCCCTCCAAGTCGCTCGATAGTTCTCGAGCTGATTCAACATGTCAATTTTGTGCTTGTCCTATAATTGTTCATTTCCAATGTGTTGAGTCCATCGTATCTATGGAAGAGGTTGCACACACTTTGTGTTCTACATGAATCAACAACAAATGGTGCTATGACTTGTTGTGGAAAATATCTCCTACTTATCAATTGATGATCTTAAGGAGATTTATAATGAATGGTTCATAAAACACAATACTTGTTGAAGGTTTTGCTAATGGGGTTGCAAGAAAATTGGGCTTAACCATGGAGAAAACTTTGTAGTTAAGCGCACTTGAGATGGGTGATCTCCTGGGAAGTCTCAGTGCTTCACCTTGTGAGCATCACCTTTAGATCCAATGGGTGTTAAGTGTTCTATTCATTCTCATGAGAGATGGGTTCTTGTGAACTATTACCCATGAAACATGGGTCAACGAGTTTGACACAAAAACTACGCAATTGAATCCTGATAGCAGTATCACAATTTGACTTGTTGTGGAAAATATCTCCTACTTATCAAATGGTGCTATAGCTTCACTATTATGGTGCAAAGGGGGTGGGCATAAATGGAATCCAATTCTATTTTGGATTATCTTTCATTTTAATTTGATGTCGTTGCCACTCAAATGTTTATTGGTCAAAGAATCATCAATATTGGTGTGCATACCTACTTGGAAGGCTTTCTGATTCCAATGAAAGATTATAAACTCGAGTCCATTGTTAATCTCTTCCAACTAGCTCATGTGTTTCAACATCAAAGGATAGAGAATATCTCATCATAACAAGCACACGTCTAATTGATAAATTGTGAGCCAAATTAAGAACATGTCATAGATATTTTCACAAAAATATAGTGGTACATTGAGGATAATGTGGCAACAATAGAGTATAGAACATAAAATAATTCTTAGAAATGAAATTTGAAGGAATAATGCATGTCAAGTGCTTAATGCAAATTGTAAGATAGAAAATTTTATATGTTAAGATATCATGGCAGTAACAAGTATTAACTAATGTAATACTAAATAGATGGAAATATTATTGCCGATGAATAAGTAGATATTTGTGTGACTTATTATTTTCACATGTAATGGGGTTGGTAATGATGCATCAAATAAAGTTTCATTCCAATGAATTTATTTTCCTTGAAGGTGTTAATTTGGATAATACAATTTCAAAACATATGTGGAATATGACAAGGGGTTAGAGTTGTAATATCATGGGTAAGTCTTTTCACTAGTCTTTTCACTTGGATGGTGAAATATATTCATAGGAGTGAATAAAGAAGGTAAACATGGCAGGAGAATTTTATTTTTGCCACACTATCCACTTTCAGAGAGTCAAGGGAAAAAATTCATTCAAATGTAAGAAATTGAAATGGAGGTGGAAGTTGTTCAGCAAAGGGATATTTTTTACGAGTAAAGTGTAGATGTTAATGTGTGAAGATTTTAATAATGATCTTTTTCAGTAGTGAAATGGGATACAAGATGCAAATGGATGAAAATGTAAACAAAGGCAAAGAGGGGAAGTTACTTTGTTGAAGTCATAATGCTTGCAGGGTAAAATGTTTCCACCCATATGTAAAAGATTTTTAGAAAATTTGACAGGGGAAAAATTGCAGTTTATGCTATAGGTAATTTTAAACTAGAAAGGGGGGATCATTCTAATGTTTCACCAAAAGTAAGGCATATTCATGGGGATGAGATGACTAAGTAAAAAAGAAATTAGTGATTCCAGTTGCAAAAGAATCAGGAATATTGTTTGTTGCTAATGAAGTTAAGGATTAATGAAGTTAAGGATGAGATAAAAAGAAGTATTTTGCAAGTCAAGGGAAAGGGTAGAATATTCTTTGTTGGGGAAGGAAGATGAAGATTTAGATGCAATAGGAAAATCATATTTGGAGGGAAGGAAACATCTCACCACGAGATAAAATCTACAATTCTTTTCCTCTTCTTTTTTTCTCTTCTTTCTTCTCTTTTCTAAGAGTAGCATCTTATAGTTTTTCATATGTAATTTCTCGTACATGATAGCTTAAGGCTTAGCTTTCTTTGAAGTTTTACTTTCATGATGTTGTGATTAGATTTGGGACAATGGAAAACAAACCAATTTGCAGTGCTGGTGTGAAAACATGTTATAATGTTTCTTGAGTGTATTTGGTTTTCTTGAGTCAGGATAGTTAAGAGTTTGAATGATTCATATTACACATTTGTTGTAATAACTAGCGTTTAGTTGAAGGCTCATGTTCAAGGAATGTGTTAAATTTAGCTTTCAATTGAATGTTGAAAACTACTATAATGCATCTCAAGATTAAGAAGAATGTTACCAACATGTTCATATGAGATCTCATTGTTTTAATGCAGTAGTGGTTTAAAGATCAGTAGTTCTGTATTTATGTCATTGTGACTAATGGTCGTCTCATGTTGACTCTATGAATGGATAAGGGACTGGTTAGCTGGATTTTCTTGTGCAAACCCTGGAGGGATCTAAATGTTGAAATTTGATTTAAACCATCTTTACTTTCTTGTTATTAGGGGCAGATTTAATTATTTTCACTCTCAGGCATAAGTATATGATGTAAAATTAGAATAGATTCAACTCTTGATTAAATCATACACATTATGGTTAAATGAGCTGAGAATTGTCTTGCTAAATTATTAGCCGATAGGCTTCTTTTGGAGAGAAACCTTTGACCGGCAAAGTGTCTCACACAACCGGAAAAACATTGCCAGCAAAAGTTGCGATAGTAAAACTGCGCTTAACTTGGTTAATAGTGCACGTTGTCATCAAAGATGAGGACAGTTGAAGAGGACTTAGCGCGGTACCATGTATCGTTACTGGATAAGTGAGCGGAACATTGGGTATCTCAGCTTCCAATCTTAAAATATTTAGAGACACCGCTCCAAAGCTGAACACATCCCATTCTGCACTGGGCTTGCAGGATACCATGCATTCAGGTACGATATATCCAACTGTTCCAGCTATAACAGTCGATGCACCTTGGCCAAAGTTACCTACAATATGTCTTGCCAGCTCAAAATCTCCAAGCTTTGCTCTGTACTTGAAATCCAACATAATGCTGCTGGACAAACCGACCTAATAGCCGTATGTCCAGACAAAATTAGATATTAAGAATTCTTCAAAGCTGCGCAAGGATGATACTAATGATGTTACTGCATAACTCACAAGCATTGGGTTATCTTGAAAATGTTTGATCTGTGGGGAAGGATTTTGTGCATATGAAGTGGATTTGAATTGAATGTCATTCAGGGTAGCATTTTAATTTTGACATGAATTCTTGACTATGTAAATAGCCCCATCCATAATTAACTGTGATAATTTGTATTTAAAAATGAATTAATGTCATTGGATAATTCAGAATTTACACAAATCAACTTCACTCAATAAGTATAAGGAAATAAGATATAACATTTGAAATGAATAAAATATAAAATATTAATTAGAAATTTTGATCTATTTAATGTAAATAAAATATAGTAAAATTTAAAATTGTATAAATTTTACTATAATATATTAAATATATAAAAAAAAAAAATTTAATTGAAAATATAGAATTATATTTATAATTAATAGTGAACCATATAAAATAATTCTATAAGAAAACATTATAAAATAAAATCAAATAAAAACTATTTAAAATTTCAAAATACAAAAATATAGATTAGTAAAATCTTAATTTTTATAAAGTTAATAGTATTAAATAGAATATGAATTAATATTGTATAATTTCTATTTTAATAAAAATAGATTTAATTTAAATTAAATATCTTTCATAAATCATTAGTCTTAAAATGGATTAGATTAGAATTTTAAAATTCACAAAATAAAAAGATTAAAAAACATATAACTAATAATTTATTTTCTACATTATTGTATTCTTATGCTTTCTTAAAGTTTTAAATATTGTTGTGTTTATTTTAATATGTTTTTATATAGTCAAACATAATTAAATTGTTAGTTATTTAAAATTAAATTTTTAAATTGATTACTATAATTAATTTGTATTTTTAGATAATATATTAAATTATGAGGGTCATAATTTCTCTTGGATGGATTAATATAGTGGTGTCTAATAAAAGTTGAGTGTTATATATAAACATATATTTAATAGACTTTTCAGATGATGATTTGATAGTAAAGGCCTCTATTGATAAAAAAAAAAAAGTTCATAAAACATGACATGCTTTAAATACATCCACATATTGAAACTCTTTAAACATAAGAAATAAGACTTAAAATATATAAATAATTGAATATAAGATTTCTTGAAAAGAAAAGTAAAAAATCACAATTTTTAAAGTATTACATATTGTAACTATTTTCAATTAGTGAGAATTCAAACAAGAAACAATAGTTAAAAGACAAAAATAATTGAATATAATAATTTGTTAAAAAAGAGTTTTTAAACTATAGGGTAAGTGCACAAAGATGGGGGACCAAAAAGGGGGTATAAGATGCCACTTTTTTCTTTTCTTTTGTGAAATTAGCAAACTCTGAACTTCAAGAAAAATTGAAGATAGTTACACTCAAAATATTAAAATGTGACAAAAACAAGAGTTGTTCTACTTTAAATCTAGTTTCTAACTATTAATTTATTTTAGAAATGGTGGAGATTAAGGCCCTCAAAAAGGAGGAGCACAAAAAGTGGCTCTTATTTTTTGTAAAAAAACATAACATAGCGTCTGGTGTGCTCCCCCTAAAATGTTAATTTTTTTAAAAAGAAAATTAAAATTAATCACTCCAGTGAGAAATTAGCTAACACCACCTAGTTTATCCTGGATTTTTCTACTAATTTTTTTTATGAAAGTGTGATTTTTTATCATTTTCCGAAGTGGACACATCTTAAAAATGTGAAGTTTCTGTGTGCTAACCCTAGAAATCATTTGAAACGAATCAAAAATCAAATTTTTTTTTTAAAGTGTGTAGAATGGAGTCTAGTTTCTGAAAGTGAACTTTTTTTCAAAATTCGATGAACGAGCCAAAATCTAAGCCCAAATGAATACACGTTGGTTTTTGACAAAAATCGGACATACTTAGAAAATAAATTAGAGATGAAAAACTTAACATAACGAGAATTCGAAATAAATTACATGGTTAGATAGCTATCAGAGAGATCTATAATATCATGCTATCTGATTTTATTGTTATTGAAACACGTGAAAACCTGACGGGGAGCACACAAGAAAAAATATTATTTTTTATAGGTTTGCTAGAAAACACGTCTCAGACCTGTTTGAATCCTCAAGTCTTTGGGTTGGAACTCCAAGGCAAATCCAAGCCTTAGGCTTGATAAACTTCAATGTATAAAATAAACCAAAGAATGCCACTTGACATATTAAACATTTTCTTAAATTAGTTGCTCACTAGTATTATGGATTTCTTTGCAAGAATTAGGTTTTCATAGTTCACTAAAATGAATTTGCAATAATTTTGGATAAATTTAGTAGTTTCAAATTTTATTTAGAGACACTTTGTGATCTTTGTTAAAGACGATGTAGGATAATGAATACAACCGATAAATTTAGTAGTTTCAAATTTTAATTAGAGACACTTTGTGATCTTTGTTAAAGACGATGTAGGATAATGAATACAACCATGAATGAGGGTACCAAAAGGGTACCAATGACAAACATTTAATTGCACAAAAAATGTCTTCACAATTCACATATTTTTTGTTGACTCCCCCTCTGCTCGTATCCTATTTTTATTTGTACTCCATATTTGCCATATTATAATATTCTAGAGAAATTAAATCTCTATATAGATGGGATTACAACTGCACCAATAGTAATTATGACTCCATATATTTTAAGATGGTTTTTCTCCACCTCAAACACATGATTCTTTTCATCTATTCTTCATCCCCTTCTCACAATTGCATCAACTACTCCATTGACATACCTAAGGATATGTATTGCATCCATATGTATAAGACACAAAATAAAGTATAATATGTAAAAAAAAATTAATTGTTTCTAGCCCATTTGAAAAAAATTACTTGTCGTGGAAAATATATCCTACTTATAAAATAAATATATTATATATTTATTAGTTAATTATCATATAGTACCTATAATATTTAATAATATAAATTACTATTATAGAATTATATATTTATATAATAATTTTATACTTTTTTTTCCTATCGGCTTTACCCTTGCATCTATTTCGATGCAAGTGCTAGTAATACTTGTCTTGAAGTTGTTAAAACCCATAAGTATTACCAAGGTCTACCCACCTAGGTTTTGTAGAGCCTAAAGAGTAGAAGAATTACTTTCTTTGTAAGTACTCTCTTTGTAAGAAATTCTTATTAGTTGGCCACTTATTTAAGATATTTGTTGATAGGAGAAGACAAATTATTAGGGTTATCTCATACATCAGTTGGAGGAGCCAACACTATGTATTAAATTGGATAATGGTGATTATGTAAAAACTTTTAAATGCCCACAATCTTTGTATTGAGAGAAAATTATAAGATTGTTTAAGGAAACTTTTGTGCAGTTTATAGTTTTAGTTCTTTGTATTTTTTGCATGCTTGTTTCATGGTGATGGGTAAACATTAGTTTCCTTTACTACTTTCAGGTTAAAACATACCTAAGTTTTTCATATTATAAAATACAAAAAAAAGATAGTTCAATTCTAACTGGGAGTTGTAGCACATTAAAATTCAAAGGGAAACAAGTAATACTATTTACCCAATTGTTGGTTCTTTTAAGTTTCTCATTTTGGGAAAATAGAGTTATTCCATTTTTGTAATTTTTGAGAAACCAAATATGTCAACCAATACTCAGATATAGACTCTACATACATAGAAGAGAGGAAATGTGTTGGCTCGTATAGGGGCTTGCCTAAGTCAAACCCCAGGTAATAATTAGCCTCCTTTATAGTAAGATGATTAGAAAGAGATCTTTCCCTTGGTAGGGAAAAGGCTAATCTATAACTTGGAGTGCTAAATTGACAACATTATACTTTTTCTATTATCTGCTTGCCTTGAAACTTCATGAAAGGTTGATGTTTCTAGGTAGGAGTTTATGCATGCCTTCACTCATTAAGGAAACACATAAACTTAATCATGGATGCCAACTTGACTATTTGACCTCTCCTTCACTACTTTCAAGATAACCTATTGCTTGCTCAATTGGAATTGAATTGTTTGATGAAAGATTGTAATTGCGATATGAGAGATGTTCAAATGAGAGGGTGATACTGTTGAACATGTCAAATAAATGAGAGAGTGGGTGAGTCATTTATTTTAAAACCCTTTCATAAAATTTTGCGGAACAAGTAATTTCTTAAACAAATTAGGAACTTATAACATGTATATAACACGAAAGCAAAAAAAACCATCAACACAATGAACACTAGAATTTACGTGGAAACCCAAACTAGCAAAAATCACAGAGAAGTTAATTCTCATGAAATGAACACCGGTTAAGGTGACATATATTAAGGTGACATTGGTTGAAGTAATTTTTACAAGGACTCACTATCGGTTTCTCATTTCTATTTCTCTCATTGTCGATTGGGCTAACTACCCAGAAAAGAAAGGCTAACTACCGATAAAATTAGGCTTACTACCAATACAAAATGATTTGGTGACAAAATGTAAACTACTAGATTTGCATCTACCTATGCATGAAACAATTCTTGTTGAATATAGCATAGTAGTTACCGACAACAACAGATCTGGTACAGATCTTTTGCCAACATATACCAAACTTCTGCAACATAGTATGTAGATACTTCTCTCAAAATCACAAAATGCCTCGCTCAACTTGCTTCTGCTTACAGACCGCTGCCACAAATTTTCATACCCACACACATACACCCACTTTATTTCACTCATATACTCTCATACCTTGGATACAAATTGATTCCTCTATTTGTATATACATCTAATAAGATAATTACATATGTTGGCCAAGCCACAAAACATGTCGGCTTCAATACAAAATTTATTACAATTATATTTAACACGCTACCACCGAACCTAAACATACATTATACATGAAGAATCTTCATACCACATTACCACAAGACCTAAAGATAGGTCACCCTTAAGATATGCAGATTACATAGCACAGTTACAGAATATAGGTAAATTCTAGAATTGACGAAACACCACAACCAAGACCATGTCTTGAACAACATAACTTCTGAACCAACCGATAGATGAAACCTAACCAAAACAAGATATGATCACTATACCAAAACTTCATGTATTAAATTTGTTCTACATGCATAACTCAAACCTTGATGTCTGACCGACAAACAAAAACATCCAACGTCCGATACTACCAACAACCAACTGATATCGCTAAGTAGCAGGTATGAATGTTTTGACATTAATGACAACAATGCCAGTAACATCTCAATAAGTCTAACAGAGACTTGCATGCATTCTCAACCTCACACAAAATATGTTAATAATTTCAAAGAAGAGTGACATCAAGAGAACTTTCATGCTAAACAAAATTATGACCATTAAACATTCAAATTTGGACCCAAAAATGGCCAAACACTGGCACCTAGCACCATAGTCCTTTAGGACACATAGTTCTACTATTTTGGCATGAAATTTAGTTTGTGTGCTCATGGATTGTGCTAGAATTCTAGATTTGGCCATGGAATTAGCATAATTAGTCATCTAGTAGGGGCACAAGAGAAAACCACCAAAGTGAGCCCCAAATGAGAGAGAAATTGTATGGGGATACAATTTACAACACTACGCTAGGGAAATATATTTGACAACCACACCAAATTAGTTTTAAATATCACTAGTTCCTAGATATTAATAAAGGTAAAAAATCTAGATGCAAATTAGGAGAATAAAAAAAATGATTTTACACATTACTTGATTAGGTTTAGAATTTTAGGATGTTTTCACAACTCCAAAACATTCATTTAAACCCTTTAGTTTTTAATCACAAAATTGACTAGCATTATTTATTAAATTTTTATTCGGGAGCTCGTGGAAATGGAAAGACCTATCTGTCCTATGTCCATTTAATGGTGTGAGGGTTATGCAGATCATGGGAAAATGATACAACATTCTAAATTACATCCGAAATGAGATCATATGGTGTGCAATGATTGACATAATATTTGACTAAGTTGGGATATAAGATTTAGTCAGTGAAAGGTGACAAGTGCATATGAAAACATCTATGTTGAAATGCACATATCATGCCCAAAGAAGGAGCCTTTGTGTGGTTGAAAATCCACTACAAAATTTTCAACCTATATTGAAGTTGATGAAAACTATCAACCCACAACTCCCAAGAATCATCTGCATGCAAACTTGTCACAGAAAGAGAGAAGCAAAAAAGCTATGGAGGCCAAAAATCACATATTGATGGAAGAGGAAATATCTTGTGCAAACAATGGAGAAAAAACTCTTAATGCAATAACATCCTCAATTAATTAATAACCATCGAATTGAATAATTTACAAAGAGGGAATCCTTATAAAAGGATACCGAAACCCTAAAAGGGAAACCCTAAAGGGGAAATATCTAGGTTGCATAATAATAATTAATAAAAGAATTAATTATTAAA
>MU227772.1:0-15538 GCA_018584345.1 Thuja plicata
AAAGATTGACATAAAGAGTGGTTATCATAAAATTAGGGTCAATGAAGGAGATGAAGGGAAGATACCATTCAAAACTACAGAAGGTTTGTATGAATGGCTTGTGATTCCATTTGGACTATCAAATACCCCATCTACATTCATGAGGATGATGAACAAAGTACTCAAGGACTTCATTAGTAAGTTTTTTGTAGCATACTTGGATGACATCCTAATCTTTAGTAGGACTAAAGAAGAAAACTTGCATCTGGAAATTGTGTTCAAGAGGCTGCATGAAGAAAAGATGATGATCAACTTGGATAAGTGTGAATTCCTAAAGCAATAATTAGTGTATCTTGGGTTTGGGTTTGTGTTCTCTCAAGGAAGCCTCAAAATGGATCAAAGTAGGGTAGAATTCATTGTCAACTAGCCTAATCCCAAGTCTGCAACAGAGGAGATGAGTTTTTATGATCTAGCGCAGTATTATAGGAAGTTCATTAAATAGTTTAGTGCTATTTGTGCTCCTATGCTAGACACCATAAAAGGTGGAATGAAGACTAAGTTTGTATGGAATGAGAAATCTCACTAGGGAGTTGAGTAGTTGAAAAATAATATTTCCACTCAACCTATCTTAGTGTTACCAAGTTTTGATAAACTTTTTACATTTGAGTGTGATGCTAGCAATGTTTCCATTGGGGTAGTTCTAAGCCAAAAAGGGAGACCAATGGATTTCCATAGTGAGAAGCTTAGTGATGCTACAAGGAAGTATTCTTCCTATTACTTAGAGATGTATTCTCTAGTGCAAGCACTAAGAAAATGGAGGCACTATGTGCTTCCAAGGGAATTTGTGGTGTATTCAAAAAATCAAGCACTTAGCTTTTTGAATTCACAAGACAAGCTCAATCACTAGCACATGAAATGGGTGGAGTACTTGTAGGATTACACCTTCTACATCAAGCACAAGAAAGGAGTGCATAACAAAGTAGTTGATGCACTTAGTAGAAGATTGAACTAATAGTACAAGAAGTACAACTGCAGAGCATGGGAATTGATAGTTTCAAAGACCTATATGCAGAAGATGAAGACTTTGCTAAAGCATACAAGGTATGTAAAGAGTATAAGAATCATTTCCATAGTGAATTTTCTTTATATACTATTCAAAGTGATCTATTGTTTAAAGGGAGTCATTTATGTGTCCATAGAGGATTTATTAGGGAAAATATGATCCAAAAGAAGCACAATGGTGCACCTAGTGGCCATTTTGGAGTCAACAAGACTCAAGAGTTAGTGTAGAGGTTTTAATTTTTTCCTAAAATGAATTTGGATATCAGAAAGTATGTGGAATGGTTTGTGGTGTGTCAGAAAGCCAAGGGAACATCCTCCAATGCAGGCCTTTATCAACCTCTCCCCATTCCAAGTAGACCTTGGGAATTTTTAAGCATGGATTTTGTTGTGGGATTGCCGAAGACAAAGCAAGGAATGGATAGTATATATGTCATAGTGGATAGGTTCAGTAAGATGGTACATTTTCTCCCATGTAAGATAGTCCATGATTCTTTCTACATTGCACAATTATTCTTCAAGGAAGTGGTAAGGATCCATGGCTTACCCTTAAGCATAGTCTCAGATAGAGACACTAAATTCATGAGTCATTATTTGAAGACATTGTGGTACAAATTGGGAACCAATTTGTCCTTTGGGTCTGCATATCATCCTCAGAAAGATGGCCAAACTAAAGTGGTAATAGAAGCCTTGGGAACCTATTGAGGTGTCTCACAAAGTAGTATGGTCAAGCTTGGGATCAACTCCTAGGACAGGCAGAGTATGCATACAATGATACTGTTAACAAGACTACTAGAAAGAGTCCTTTTGAAATTATTTATGGACTACACCCAAGAAGAATATTTGAGCTTAGAGAACTAAAAGATGGAGCCAAGGGTAGTGGTTATGCTGAAGACTTTGCACACTCCATGAAAGAAGTGCATGAAATAGTGAGAAAGACTCTAACAGAGAATATTGCAAAGATAAAACAAAAGGTGGATGAAAGAAAAAAGAAAGTTCATTTCCAAGTAGGGGATCTTTTTATGGTCAATCTGAACAAAGAAATACTATAGAAGGGAGTACCACATAAGTTGCAGATGAGAAGATTGGGGCCATGCACTATTCTGGCCAAATATGGAAATAATGCCTACAAGGTAGAGCTCCCTGGGGATATTGGTTTTTTTTGGTCTTCAATTTTGTCGATCTGGTCCTGTACAAGAGGCCTACTATAGATCTAGACCAGATTCTTATTGAGGTTATACAAGAAGTAGAAGACTTGAATTTGAACCCTACGCCACCTAAGAGAGAAGAGAAGATACTTGACTCAAGGGACTACAAGAAGACCAGACAAAAGACATACTATGAGAATCTGATCAAATGGCATGGACGAGGAGATCTAGAGGCCACCTGGATCAATGAGTTAGAGTTCAAGAAGTTGGGCATTGATTCCAACTTGATCAATTCAGGATGGATTGAAATCTCTTCATTTGGGGAGGATGGTGCAGGATCACCTAGGCTAATCCCTAATTCAGTTTTTGTTTTGGCTTGTAATGACCTTAGCCAAGTCATTAGAGTTTTTTTTTTTTACCTTAGAAGGTCTTGCAAGTGTGTACTTATGTGGATTTGACTAGGCTCAATCCAACCTAGATGTTTATGTTGTATTAGTGGTTAGTGGTAGATTAAGCCTAAAAGTGGGAAAATGGATCCAAAAGCCATCAAGGCTTAAAAAATGGTAGGAAGATGCATAAAATGGTCTCTCAGAAATTTTTACATCATTCTAGGTTGGTTGGAGGTCATTAGATTTTTTTTTATAAAACGTTGTCAAAGTTGTCAAAATGTTGTATGACAACATTAGCAACTTTCAAAAGTTGCATGACAACATTTAGCAGAATAGGATTCTCTTCTAATAATGATGATGGGTTGTTAATTTAATAGCCTGGAATCATGGGGAAGGCATATTTAGACATGGAAGATCCCATTTCCCAAGGAAGTATGATGTAGTGAAGGATTTGAATTTGTAGGAGAAGCTCTAAGTTCTAGTTTTTACATACAATCAAATTGTTTTGAGTTCATGAGTTAGTAGATGGATTGCAATAAGTGATCCAATTTTATATTAGTGTGGTAGAGATAATTCTAAGAAATTTTTTTTTAGTAATGAATTTGTTTTGAGTTCATTAGATTAGCTTTTCAAAAAAATTTGTAAGTAGAGTAGTTGCTGGTGTTGTGTAGACAATTTTAGAAAACATGGCTACCCCATAGGTCTCCATAGTGAAAATCATCACCACCTAGAGGGATATGGAAGGGAAGCCACTCTATAGTGTACATATGGAAGGAGGAGCTCAGAAGAGCCAGCTAGATAATTTTAAGGTCATGCCCTAGGCGAGTCCAATGTGCGTGGTTTGGTGCATGACAATGTTTTAATGGTGTGTAATTGCAGGGGAAGGATTGGGAGAATGGAACCAAGCATGGTTTTAGAAGCATAGAGGTCCTATAAATACCTCCTAAGAGGATTAGGCATTGGCCAATCCAATTAGATATATTTCCATGTAGAAATCAGAAGACTGCACAAAAATAGCCCTATTTGCCCTGAATTCTAGGAACCTATTGTAAAGAGGCCCTAGAACCCTAAGACCACCAAAATACTTTGTACCTTGGAAAAGGGTGCCAGAATATAAACTTTTCTTTTGGGTTTTTTGGGAGTTTTGTGAGAGAAATGGGAAAAACTCACTGATTAGGGCTAATTGACATATTAGGCCTAAAACACCAAATTCAGTGTTTGTCTTGAGATCATTTGTAAAACCATTCATAACCTATTCTAATGGGATCATATGGGGGGCCAGAATTTTTCTTAACAATACTTTCACCCCATACAACACTTGTGATGAAATGGTCATGAGAATGCACTTGGAATCTTCCCAGGTGGGGTAAGAGATTGAAGAGCATTTGGTTGATAGTTACCCCCAAGGTGAAGCACAAAGATTACCAAATCATAGAGTGGTGTTGGAGAGGTTCTAGGATAGCTACACCAGATCTTGGAAGGTCCTAGAGGATAAAGTAGGATCTTGTGAAGACTAGGAACTAGAAGTGTCCTAGAAGAGCTTGTGTGAGCACACATTGGAGAGTTCCTATCGTGTCAAAACCCCCATACTGACATCCTGGCGGTATCATTTGAATGTTTATATTTTTAGATATGTATCTTTTGGTTGTTGTTTATATTACAGAATTTTTGATTATGCATATTGTTTATGGTTTTTGCTAGGTGTACCTTATTATACTCATGACCTACATGTTTTTGTATGTTTGTATATTTTTTGTGATCATTTTTGTACAAATTTTCTCATTGGTTTCTCATGATTTCTATGCAATGTTCTTCTAGTTGTTTTTGAAAGCTCAACAATGGTTTTGTTCATCATATTGGTTTTGGTATCATTATCTTGACCTTCTCTATTATATTTCACCTATCCGTTGGTTAAGATATTTTGTTAGTCAAGACATGGTCTTTGTTGTGGTATTCCAAGAGTATCAGTAAATGTAATGTGTAGTGTAAACATCTTATATATTTAACCAATATTTGGTCCTAGTGTAGAGTGTTGTAATGTTTCCTTAAGTGTGTCCTAGATTTAGGACCTATGGTAATGCATTTAATGCAATTATAACATATTTTGTAAATGAGACCATCACACACTTTTGGTGTGTATGACATATGTATGGTCAAATATACATATAAATAAAGGAGAATATTTTTGTATCTATGAGATGGATGACATGTGATGGTGTGGTGTGAACTGTGCAAGTTACCGAAGGAGAAATAGTGTGAACCGGTGGCGGTGTTTTTTTTGAGAAGAAGTTTGTGAGGTAGTTTAAAGAAGATCAAGAAGAGCCTTGCATACTAAGTTACAATAGATTAAATAGTAACGTATAAAGAGAAAATTAGTTTTTAGATCTACTGGTGGCAAAAATAATAGAGCTTAATTGTTCAACTATTTCATGCATAGTTAGATGCAATTCTATCAGTTCATCTTTTGTCAGAGATATTTGTATTGGTAGTTAGCCCAACCTACAGTGAGCCAACTATTTGTAGTGGGTCAGTGTCCGTCGCAAGATAATGTGACATGGCTTAACCACCTCTTATTGTAGGTAGGGCAAAATAATCCGCACAAACTTAAACAAAATATTAATAAAACAAAATTAATCAAAGAATGAACTAATAATCAACATAAATCCCTACAAACAATGGAAATATAAGCTTGAATAATCAGAAATAAAAATGAAACTAAATTCAATGCAAATTGATTAATTCTTAATGGCATATGTTGCTTCTCTGCACTCTTTTGAGATGTTTCTAGTTGGTGCTAAGGAGTTGGACTCGGGAAATAGAGATTAGTAGCACCATATGATAATCAATTTAAAACTACTAAATAAAAGCTAACAAAACAACATAAATGAAACATGATAATCAGAAACTAAAATATGAAATTAAACAAACCATTCTGAATGTATGCCTAAACGCTTATGTTGCTTCTCTGCACTCATGTTGAAGTGGCACTAAAAGTTGGTTTCGGCAACACTTGGACTCAGAAGATTCAAGAAAACTAAAAATGATAATGGATTACTTGATTGCTTGAATTGAACCTGCATAAGATAATTTCTATTAAGAAAACAAGATCCTTCATTTGGGTCTGAAGGGGGGTTTTATAGGTTTCAGAATTGAACACACGATTGAGATCAAAGGCAAGGATTTATTTTGGATGGACAAGACTCAATAAAGCTTCTTTAAAACTGGATAAAACATATTGCTTTATTTGAGAAGTGGTTGAAATTGAAGACTTAATCAACATTAAATAATTAAAAATTTATTTAATTATGTGCAAGAGAGAAGATAATAAATAAAATACAGATTTTATTTATTTTAGAGGAAGTTTTCTTCATAAAATGAATTAAATAAATTTTTTAAAAAATATTGGAGAATATTTTAGAGAAATAAATAAATTAAGGATTTTATTTATTTTTAGGAGAGAATAGATTTCTTTGAAAAATAAATAATCAAATAAATTAAAGAATTCATTTAATTATAGAAGACTTAGCTAACTAATTAAATGAGGAAAATTGAAGGAATCGGTTACTTAAATAATAAAGATTATTTAATTAAAGTGGAGGAAATTGATTAATTAAAAAATAAAATCATTTAATTAATATTGGAATAAAATTAGATAGTTAAGTGATTAAAAAACAATTAATTATGAGAAGGGAGGGAAATGTAAATTTTTTGAATTCAAATTAGAAGAATGACACTAATTTATTAAATAATAAGGATTATTTAATCAATTTAGAAGAGATTTTGTTGCTTGCAGATATTGGACAATTTTAGGTGTCCATATTTTGCCCCTCTTTGTGATTTTGAGCATTGTGTGAAAGAATAATCACAAAAAAAATTCCTTAGCTTGCCCTGATGGGAACAAGGTGACGATGGGGTAATATGGTGCCCCCTTGAGAGATTGTTTGTTCAACAAAGCCAGAAATAATCTCTAGAAAGAAGAAGATGAATGTTAGATGATAGGATGAAAGATAAGAATAGTTAGTAAGAAGTGAAGACTTAGTAGTTGATGATAATTACTAGATTGACATTGGACATAGATATGGTTGATAGAGAATCATGTATGGTTTCAGGAAAATTACATCTTGTATAAGACAAGTGACAACACTTGGCTTTAGTGAAGACATACCCTTCATAAGAGAAATTATTATTGGTTGATTGACTGACAAATAGAATGATTTGATCAATTTAATGATTGACTGACTGGATTGACTAATTGATTCTAGTTGATAGAAGAATGTTAGTGAGAAGACTGAATTAATATAAAGACTTAGCTATTTGCAATCAAGATAGGTAATTATTCTGAGTCACTACCAAATATTTTTAGTAACATATTCATTGTGCCTTGTTTGAAAAGAAAGAGATACGAACGCACCCAGATATTGACCATCTAGATACCACTATCATCTCTGATTAAACAAGCAAAAAATAACAGGAAATGTTTGACATCATTCCAGGATTGTCTCAGATCATGGGTGTATGTGGCTTCTAGATGCGTGATAGTAATTATCACATTCATCCTAGATCATCCTCGCCCCATAATTTTATCAAAACACTCCACAAATAGAAAACAAAGAAAAACAAGATTGTAAACCATGCTGACCACTCTCACCACTCAGTGGTATCCTTGAGGAGCATAGGAATACAATCGCAAAAGATAAATTGATAAAGGAGTGACTTGACTGACTTTGTCAACAACCATATTTCTCGTTCTTTGGATTTATTTTCTTGTTTGATTTTATTTTATGTGTCTGCGTCTGGTTTCAGAAGTGGACAACTCATATAAGACCGATATGTTTGGTTTTGAGTGTATTCATCCCTGTATAAGACAATTGATTGATTGATTTAATTTTGATCAATAGATGATATATTTGATTGTTGATGACGATGGGTCTCATGAGTCCATTGCCAATTTTTGAAGCTCATTGTTTTGATTTAAGATTAATGTTTGATTGTCACATTCTTCTTGTTGTGACAGAGATAATTTTATTGTAGGATTTTTGATATATTTGATTTTTTTGGTTGGTTGGTTTGTTCAGGAAATTTACAGATTTTTTTGGTCCATTGTAGAATCTTATATTTGAGGTCAGGGTATGTGCAGGAGTATCACATAGGTGAAGGCCCTTATCATAAACACCCCAAACATGATTTCTTAGATGATTTTCATGTTTTTTTATTTTTTTGGATTATTTTAGGATCTTTTAAGACGTTTTTGATCATTTTTTTAGGACTTTATTTGATTTTTTTTTTGAGATTTTTTCAAGACTTTATGCATTTTTTTATGAATTTTTTAGGGACATTTTGCTCTTTTTTAAGGATTTTTTCAGGACATTTTTCTCTTTTTAAGGACTTTTCCAAGACATTTTTCTCTTTTTTTATCATGTTTTAGGACATTTAAGCATTGACCCCAGTGTCTAGCAAGGCAACAAAATTATGGATTGATGGATGGACTGGTAGATGGATGAAGACCAAAGATTTCTTATTATGGAAATGGAGCCATTTTGATACTAAGGACTATCCATGGGATAGGATAACATGTTTTTTTCAAGCTTAGGGATTGGATATGACAAGATAGGGTAATGAAATAGTCCATTGACTGACATGTGGTTTACAGGAGTGGACTCTTACTCCATATTTATTTGAAGGTTGAAATTAGTATTCAAGTATTCAAACTGTCAGTCAATAATAGAGTCAAAGATAGACTAGTCAGTAATGATCACCAAGTGCAGAGTTAATCAAGTGTAATGTTAACTGAGTGCAGTGATCACCAAGCATTAGACTTACTGAGCATCAGTATACACCAAACATCGAGATACACTGAGCACTGAGAGACAATATTTACCGATTAAACCAGCAGTTACATAAAATTTTGAAATGGCACATTAATCTAGGTGATAAATTTTTGCTGAGCTGGAAAATAGTTTACAATGATCGAGGACATTAATTATGCACGAACTTATTAATTATTTATGTTTCATATGTATAGATGATCAAGGTAAATTTTGTACACCATTGATCTTAGGTTTTCTAAGATATTGTAAAACCTTAATTAGGTCAAGAGGTTTGATATATGTAAGGATAAGATGTCATTTTTGCAAGTATTCTTATCGAATTATGGTCAAGTAGCCGTCGCACTAAGGACATCAAAAGATTAGAGACAAGAGTTTTTACACAAGGATTTCATTGAAGCACTCAGTTTCAAAATAGAGACAAGGCTATCGAGCAATACAAAAGGTATTATCAGTCACAACAAGGTGATAATTTTATTGTAATTAAATGATCTGTTATCCACAATATTTAGATTGCATTTGTTCAGATCACAAATTTTGTTACTCTCTAACAGTTGTAATAGACCCCAAAATCTCTTAATAGAGTAGACAAAACTATCTTTTCCTAAATATCTTAACAGAGTGCACACATATATTATGTTGCAAAATCCTCACACAAGGTAGATCTAATTGATCTTATTGTTACTCCTAACAGGGTAAGGTCACCAGAAGTGATCAATGTTTGTAAGCTCTAACATGCTACTTTATTACTGCATTAGTGAAGCTTTGTGGGAGTTATCCCTGTTGGTTTCTTTTTATGGTTCAATAAAACACAACAATCTCTTCTTCTTTTGACTACTTTTATAGAGAAGCCAAATCCAAATATTACTCCATCCAAGAAAAGGACCAACTAACAAGCACTCTTACAATACTTCTACTCTTTAGGTTCTGCTATACCAAGGGGGGGATACCCTATAATACCTTAAGATGTTTCTATATGATATTCATCTAAGCAGTAATCTCACAACAACTCAACATGACCGAGAGATACTAGATAATTGGCTAATTACCCATTGAACATCAACCAAGAAATGGAGCATGAGATAGAAACTCACAAAAAACTTATACAAATATAGAGTTAATTGATTTATTTTTGTTTATATAGAAACCACAGCCAATATGCAACCAGATGTGTAATAAAAATTAACTTATTAATCTTAGATCAATCCTTTATCCATTGGGTTGCTCTCTAACTCAAACACAATATACCAAAATCAATATTCATCAAAGATTCTAGGCCATAAACACAAATATCCCAAACCCATACTTATCATAGAATCCTAGCATATGTCTGATGAATATATGTATTAATGAAAGCATCATTTAATCTGATCCTTGATCAAAACTCTTAAATAAGTACATAAACATAGAGAAATTCTATGCTAATGAATCAAAAAATTCATAACTCACAAGACAAGATGACACAGGAGAAATTGGAATTTGGATCTTTGTATTAAGTTTAAAGAATCACATTCCAGTATACAAGATTTACTCAGAGATAACCTCTTCAATAATCCACAAGAGATCTTTCAACTTTATTTCTAGTTATCACACCTATCTAGTACAAACTTCTACTATATTTCCCTGACTGACACCTTGCAAAAAAATGTTTACAATACAAATTTTCCAACTCCTTCCAATGAACTTGGGAATCCTTTTATAGAATAGGATTGAAAAAAGCTATAGATCAATTGGAATGAGGAAAAAATAAATGACTCAAGAAAAAGACAAAATAGCAAGCTAGACCTTGTCATTCCTATACTTGCATCCCTAGCCCATTGACCCAAATCATACAGACCTTCACCAATTTTCAAATGTGGGCTCTTGCAAACTATTTCTTTGATTTTTTTGTAATCATTAGTTGACCTAGTCAATTTTTGTATCAGGTCATCACATACATTCCTTTCCTTTTAGTCTATTTTACCCTTAAATTATCTCCTAGGAGGCATCTTGAAAGGGTTTTACAAGTCTAATAATTCAGCAATTTCAATTATAAAATCATGTTACTACAAGCCCTAATATTTCTTCAAATTTTAGAACTCAAAAACACTTGTATCAGACAATTACCTGTTATGTAGGTAACTTGAAAATCTGAATGCGACTACTACAACTTTTCTCCGCTCCACAATTCTGATAATTATACCAAGTAAAACTTGAATGATTGATCAAATAACAATACCATCACTTTTGAGTATTAAATTTTCATTGTGGAAAACACATGTTCGCCACTACTTCATCTGAGGTCAAAATCTCACAGCTAACGGTTCACAACTGTTACTTTTATCCTTTTGAAAAATAACAGTCGATCTTGAAAACTTTCCTTTACATCAGGTGGCACACAACAAATATTTTATAACTTTCATCTCCTTGGACATGTGTCATAATGGCACATTCCCTCAAAGGTTATGTTTTGAACACTTTTGATCATAGGCTTTACGTCCGACGTTAGATCTTCCTGAACTTGCTTGCATTTTATCTTACTTTACGCTTCTAGAGGGTCCCATCATTTTGGACATGCGTCACAACCACACATTCCCTTGAAGGTTATACATCTATCACTTTATGCTCAAGGCTTAGCGTCAGTCATCCGATCTTCGTGATCTTTACTGATTTTATCCAACTTTATAACCTGCGGCTTTGATCCTATAGAGACACATGGCAGCACTGTGCAATTCCTTAATGGTTAACACCACATTAATTTTGATCAAAGGCTTTACACGAGCTATTGGATCTTTACTAACTTGTCTTATCTTTAATCAACCAACTATTTACTAACCGTGGTCTTCAACTTGCTCAGTAGGATGCGCGTCACCATGACGCGTTCCCTTAATACTTAACATCCTTTCATCTTTTATGTGAGGTTTAGCGCTAGCCATTAGATCCTTTTTAAAATGTTGTTGATTTATTTGATCTTTCATTACCATGCTGGGCCCGCTATTTTCCAAGTGTCACGATGGTGCTTTCCCTTAATGGTTATATTTCATCCGCATCTTTATCATAAGGCTTTGCAACCACCGTCGGATCAAATTTGATTTGTACTTTATTTAACTCCATATTTACGACCATGCCTGGACCCACTTGGACATGTGTCATCATGCCATGTTCCCTTGAAGGTTAATTTCACACCATCTTTCGTATTAAGGCAAAGCGCGGGCCGTTAGATCAAAAAAATCTACGGTGATCGTATGACTTTCATTTCAACTGTAGCCGGTCCCGCCAAATACACATGGCATCATGGTACAATGCCTTGAAGCATAGATCTTGACCATCTTATTATTGCGGAAATGTGCAAAGTGTTAGATCAAAACAAACTTGCCTGACACATGATATAATATAAATAAAAGACTTGCGAACTCTCAGACTTACGAAATATTAAAGGGCTTAGAGATTTATAAACTATTAGACTCAGCCCCGCTTAATAAACACATGGTATACACATAACTTTAAGTAATGAAAAAGGTAATTTAAAAATAGAAATCGCTTAAACACTTAGGGTTTTAAAACAGGATTTACACTTGAAGACTTAAAACAAGGGTTTCCAAAATTTACACATGACCTCTTTGAAGCTTGCTGACCAAGGACTCACTTGCTTTAAAAAAAAATTAAATAGACCTAAAAATCCCCACCATAGTTTTTACCTTCTAACAGGGGTTTTTGTGATACCAAAATACATGTATTATGTGTACTTAAGTTTCATGAATGTTTTATTGTTTTGATTACATGAATTTATATTTTAGCAATGATATTACATGTATGGTGAAAGAAATCCACATAGTCAATTATTATAGTTTGTGATTACAAAGATTTGTTTGAAAAAATTTTAAGGGTACTGATTCACCCCTCCCCTCTTAGTACACAACTTTATTTTATTCCAACAATTGGTATCAGAGCTAGTTTTCTTATTTAGAAGGTTTAATCACTAAATAGAAAATACCTTACAATGGAAAGGTATACGCTTGATAAAACTATTGAGGTTCAGAAATTATAGTTACAGATCTACATTGAACAATAAAAAGAAGAGAAGGAGAAACTAAAGAAGATGTTGGTTAAGAGAAAAGACATGGCATCTCGCTGTAGTGAGACTGGTTATCAGGAAGAAGATATACATGACCCGTTTGATACATCTAGATCTGAATCTGGTAGCATATCTGATGCATTTGAAGGAATCATATCAAAGCTATCAGAAATTAATCAACAACTTACTAAACAAGTGAAATAATTGCATATCAGTCAAGATACACAAATTTTTAGAATGGTTGAAGTCTTGAACGATGCAAAGAAAGTTGAACAAGATAGAAACATGGTTGTTGATGACAGAAGACAAATGACTAAAAAGTTACAAGAAAAATAATATGAGATAATAAGAATTACTGGCAATTACTTTGAGATCACCAATAAGATGGTTTCTATAATTCATGAGGCCAAACGAGTGAATATTGAACTTGCTAAGAAATTGGAAGATATTGGTGAATTAAAAGAAGAGAGTGAAAAACTAAGAAATGAATATAAGATTCTACAACAACATAATGAGGTTATTAAGAGATCTTAAGAAAGTACCAAGAGGATGGATGAATTTATGAACAATCAAAGGAGACTGAACAATAATAGCAGTTTAGGGTATACCAAGCATGGAGAATCATCAAATCAAGCTGCAAAAGGGAATGTCTTCACAAATCTAAAGCCTAAAAAAGCCTCATGCCATCATTGTGGAAAACCAAGCCACACATCAAACGTTTGCAGAAGCAAAGCAAAAGGTATTTCTAGAAACTCTCCTAAATTAAATGGTAATTGCTATAACTGTAACAAGCATGGACATCAAGAACATGAGTGAAGATCTAAGCTAAACAAACCATAGAAGAAACACTACATGGAGAAATATTTTCACACTTGCAACATGCATGGTCACACATCACAAGCATGCACAACTAATATAAAGAAAATATGGAAACCAAAAGGACAAGAGAAAGCATTTCAACCAAGAAGACAAGGTAATGCTTATGCTTGGGATTATAACACTTGGGCTAGTTACATAGCATGTTAGGTATGGACATATTGCAGCTAACTATATGAGACAATGGAGAAATAAATCTAGAAATTGGTCAAACTCTGGAATGACATGCACACACTGTCAGAAGGCCGGTCACTTAAGAAAAGATTGCAGAGACCAAGTAACAGATACAAAAAATGGAAAAACAATCAAATAAATCATGTGGATAAGGAATAAAATTTGGAGGAGAGCATCAAATGACAATGTCGGGCCAAGCACAATAGATGGTGAAACCTCATCCAATGGATTAGGTGATTCCACCACCTCTAGCTAAGAAGTACAAGTAAGGTATGGAACTATGTAGATTGAAAAGTTATATCTTACATCAGCTCCTTATATTCATTGTATGAATGCCAAATTAGCATGAATTAAGATGCACTATGGTATTATAATTTTGAAAACATTGAACTAGTTGAGTTAGTTCATTTCTACCGAATAAGAAATTCTAGTTAGTGAACATGTGAGAGATAACTGAGTTGCTGAGTCAACCAAGCATCTATTGTACTCACCGAGATAAGGTATCTTTAGTGTCAACCGAGTAATTTGTGTTTCAACTGAATGGTTATTGAAGGGTATTTATTGTACTAACTAAATCATTTTGGTATAAATTTGAGGGAAGTGAACTCATTTGTTCATATAATGAACACAGACCAAAGCAGAGAGATTAAGAGAGAATCCATAGTAGAGCATTTCGAAGCATTTCACAGTGATTCAAAGCCTATTTTTAGTAGTTAAAGGATATATCAAGTAGGAGTTTGCACTTACCGAGCTATATGAGATTTTTGTTGGAAGTCATAATTTGTAATATACAATGGCATATTCATCTCAAACCATGAAAGCTAAGAATGACAAGACCAAGAAGCTAATTATGATCAATAATTTGACATGCATAGAACCTAACTACAAGTTTCATCCAGAGGTTTATGCTCAACCTAATGACAAAGGTGTTTTCTCCATGATATCGCCTAGGGCTCTACTGGTTCACAATGTAAGACCATACATCCATTGCAAAATTGGTGAAATAGGTGATTTTGAGCTTATTACAATATTTTAGTAGCTTAGCACTAATGGGAAGCTTAAGGAAGATCATAAGCACCTGGAAGTAAAAGGGTTAGCCAATGCCCTATATTTGTGTTTTGAGTTAATGGTTTTTGAAGGGTATTTATTACACTGAATAAAGCATTTTGGTATAAATTTGAGGGAAGTGAACTCATTTTTTCATACAATGATCAAAGAGAAAAGTAGAGAGATTAAGAGTGAATTCACAGTAAAGCATTTCGAAGAATTTCACAGTGATTCAGAGCCTATTTTTAGCAGTTAAAGGATATATCAAGTAAGAGTTTGCACTTACCGATCTGTCTGAGATTTTTGTTGGAAGACCTAATTTGTAATACACAATGGCATCTTCATCTCAAACCATGAAAGCTAAGAATGACAAGACCAAGAAGCTAATTATGATCAAGAATTTGACATGCATAGAACCTAACTACAAGTTTCATCCAGAGGCTTCTTCTCAACCTGACAACAAAGGCGTGTTCTCCATGATACCACCTAGGGCTCTACTGATTCACAATGTAAGAGCATACATCAATTGCAAAATCGGTGAAATATGTGATTTTGAGCTTATTGCAACATTTCAGGAGCTTAGCACTAATGGGAAGTTGAAGGAATGTGAGGCCTACCCCAACATGACATAGATTAAAACTATCTTTCACTTGTGTATTCTCTTATCAAAACTAATTTTGTTATAGTTGGACTTTTGGATATATGAAAAACTTTAAGGATTGTGGAAACCTTTACTTATAAACAACACCTGGATATGTAATCAGGTAATCTATTTAATACTCTATGTTTGAGGTGCAGATTTTCATTTAGGACTTAGTTTTGGTGATTCAATATGATGGATTAGTATGTGGATGTCAGATAATATCAGTAAGGAGATTTATTAAGAGTTATGTTTATGCATATAGATTAGATGCAGATATTGTTAAAGTTCAATAATCTTTGATGCAAGTGTGAGTGAATGTGTGTTCGAACTTACATTTTGTATTC
>MU227772.1:20444-34724 GCA_018584345.1 Thuja plicata
GAAAAATTTGAAGAAGAACTTGAAGACCTTGACAAAGAAAAAATAGAGAATGGTGACTTGAGATTCAATTTAAGAAGAGCCAAGGGATTCATTAGGAGACTAAAAGATCAACTTGAACTTTCCAAAATTCAGAGATAGGATCTTATGGTTTAGATAAAAGAGGATTCAAACATTGATAATTCAAATTAGATAAAGCAACTTGAACAAGAGAATTATACTTTAAAGCTTAAACATGAAATGACGACTAAAGAGATTTGACAAGAAAAGGATGCTAAGAAAAAAATTGAAGAAGCTTTGAAGGATGCTAATATTTTGATAGGAAAAATGAAGACTAAACTTGATCGTTACAAGAACAAGTATCTATAATTGGAGAAATATAATCAGATCATTAAAGGTGAACTTTTTGAGACAAAGAAACATATTGAGAGACTTCACATGAGCAGTGACTTGATCGATAAAAAAGAGATAGACAGAAACCTAAAGGAGATATGACTCATTTTGGCTTCAATGAAGCTGAATGTTCCAAGAATCAAGAAGAAAAATATTGTGCGAAGATTGATGGAGAAAAGCCTACTCCTAAAGAACCTAAAGAACATATCAGACCTTTCAAAGTTATATTTTTGGATGTAACAAGTTTGGCCACATGAAGAGAGATTGCAGAGGTAAAGCCCCTTTCAAATCTTTTTCTGGTTATTGCTTTAATTATCATGCATTAATGATCATGGATTCTGCTTGGCCATTCCCTTGTGGGTTGTAAGGTGCAAAGTAAGATGTCTGAATGTCATATTCAGCATAAAAATTCATATACTCCTTAGATTTAAAAGACATGGCATTGTCTAATATTATTTTTCCTGGGCATCCAAACTTGGTGATTATGTTCTTCAATAAGAAACCTATACTACTTTACTAGTTTCTCTTTTAGTGGGGATTGCTTCAACCCACTTATTAAAGTAGTCAATTGCTACAATTATCCATGCATGTCCTCCACTAGATTTAGTATCTATTTCCCCTATAAAATAAATACCCCATTGTTGAAAAGGGGCTTGAACTTCCACTGGTGTGAAAGGTACATTACCTGAGAATTTTAATTTACCAGAGAAATGCTGGTAGGCATCACACTTCTTAACCAATTGATGAACATCCTTAAAGATACTTAGCCACTACAATCCTTCTCTTAGAACCTTATGTGCAGTGTTCTTGGCCATGTAATGGCATTCTATATTGAGGTGGGATGTCAACTACTAGAACACTCATTATTAGTACCTTCTCTTGAAATGCAACAAGTGTATAATGCAAAGCCTTAATAGTACCTATGAAAGGAAATTCTCTTGAATCCATTGCTTGACATCTCCCATGAGGAGTATCTACCTGCAGTCCCATTGATTTCATTATTTCCACAGGCATGAATGTATTAGATGCTCTTGAATCAATCATGCAATTCTTAAGCATCTTGCCATTAATAACCAATGTAAAGAAAAAGGGGTCCACATCTCCAAAAGGAGTAGTGACATGATTTGTATTTAATAAAATATGAGGGATCTTAGAAATAATTTCATTTGATTCTTTTCCCTTGCTATCAGATTTCTCCATACTATTCCCTTTCTTCTCACCCATTTATGACTTCAGGGCTTTTGTGGAAGAAATATTATTCATCCATGCCAAAGTTGTCTCCTTGTGCTCATGAATTCTCATCATTTCTAAAAATGGAACTTTGACTGTGATCTATGAGATAAATTTTCCCATGTCAATAGGAGTATACTTGATATCAAAGATATATTGCTTGATAGTGACAACACTTCTATCTTCACCTTGAGTGGCCAAATCTGGCTCGAGTCTTTTAGCATCTTTTTTAATAGAAGAAGCATCAATCTCTAGTGTCCTTTTTTTAATCTTATGAATAAGACTTGGATTACTTGATTTATATTTTTTTCTTACTTTTATGTTTTTTACTCCCTTGGCAATTTTTTCTTTCTCTAATGTCTGCATAGGGATTTCTCTTGTTTCCTTAACAAACATATGAGCTGGCCTACCATCTGCATTGCCAACTATCATATTCCTTAAATTATATTTACTCTAAGCTTGAGTAACCAATTTTATTGTAATGTTTGCAATTTCCTCATTTGAAGGTCTTCTTACTGCAAAAGGATCTTTTCCCCTTGCAGCATTGCACCTTATATCATCAATGTCTCCTTCCTCTTCATCAAATGAAAGCATATCCTAATCTTTAGCATGATCATCACATTCCTCTTCACTTTTTAAATATGTTGAAGTCATTTCATTCCCAACATCATCATATAGTTCTTATTCTTCTTCTCTTTCTTTTTGGGTCTAACTTGGATACATCTTCAAAGCAACAACACAATTGTCATGATTGTCTAGAGATTGACAAACTTGACACCAATAATCTTTATTACACATGTTATCCTAATTTCTCTGAAGAGGATGAGGAGTCTTTTCATCAGGCTTGTCTCTCTTTTGTGGGAGAATGGCTTTCCCATCCTTCCATTGGGTAGTGTATGGGTAGTTCTACATCCTAGGCTACTGATTAAAATTGTTATAGGATGACCTGTTATTGTTTGGAGCTCTAGGATTCTTACTCTCTCATGGCTTTAGGTATTTTATAGCACTTAGAAGTTGCTTCATATTGACCTCCTCTTTAGGTTTGGCATTTGAAGGTCTATTTGATTCCTTCCTAGCAGGATTCCAACCATCTCTTCTACCCAACTTCCTGAATACCCTCCTATTGGTTTCTATCTTGACATTTGTTTTATAATATTCTCTTATATTCCATGGATTATTTTCTCTTAGGAGGTATCCCATCTTAGAATCAAATGCATTAAGATAAGTAGCTAAACAAAACTTGTCCTCAAGTCTCATAACTTGGAAAAGTTTGTGCATATCTCTTTGAAACCTTATGTTCAACTCTACAACATCTTCATTATGATTCTTTTTAATATTTTTGAATTCATTTAACATGAATCCTTCATTGATCTTATCACCATATTTATCCTTAAAGAAATCAATTAATTCATCCACTGACCCTACAGAATTATAAGGTAACCCTATGAACCAATCCCTAGCATCCTCTACTAAGAACTAAACAAAAAGTTTCATTAATGCATCCTCATGCATAATTTCATAATCGTCCATCATGTTAGTAAATTTTTTCAAGTGTTCTTCACATGTGATTACATTATTCTAAGAAAATCTAGGAATTTTATATCTAATGACACTTGGAACTTCATTAGGATAACCATGAATGTTATGAAATAAAAATTCCTTGTACCTTCCTGCATGAGTGTGTCTTTCTTGAGATGAAGTGTTTACTTGAGAAGCAGAGGCCTTAGCATTTGATGTTGTAGCTCATTCAATACCAAGATGAATAGGGATAGGTGCATGTCTAAGAAAATTTTCCTTCTTCATCTCAAAAGTAGCAACCTCCAATTTTGCCTTCTCAACTTCTTTAGCTATGATATCCTTTTCAACTCTATCTCTTTCAAGATCAATATTCAATTTAGACACCTGATCTACTGGGACTTTGAGATTCTTGGGCTCATTTATTATAAAGCATGCCCTTCCTTGCTTTACCTTATCTGTAGGGCCTTGATAACCAACTACTTGATGAATGATAGGTTCCTCCTCTCTGAAATTCTCAGGTTCATAGAGGTAACTCATTGCTTCTAGATTCATAACTTGCCTCCTCAACTGATCATTTATAATCATTATTTTTCTTACTTCATCTTCCTTTTCTTTTTCTCTTTGTTTTCTGAGGGCAAAATATCTCTAGATTACTTTCCTCATCTCAATATCCTCTTCATAAAGATCCTCTAAATTTGGGAGGGTGGTGTCAAATTCCTCCTCCTCTCTTTCATCAGGAGAGCTATGATATTTATATGAACCTAGTCCCAAGTCTGTAGCCTCTTCATATTTAGATGCATTACCCTCTTGGTTGTGTTAGACTAGTCCTTCTTCTCTAATTTCCTCCTCTTGTCTTTCATTTTGAGGGAATCTTCTATTATCTTTTCATCTTCTTGGCTGATCAATATTAGATGTAGTTGGGATGTCATCCCCCAACATATCCTTAGGATGTTTATTTGACCAATAAATGGTGTTTCTATAACTCGTAATCAAAAGTGTGTGACAAAATGATTTTTAATACTCAACACTGTTGCAAGGAAACTCAGATTCACCACCCAAGACTAGTTAGGATCACAACACTAACTAATATGAATAATTTCAAATAGAGAACTCTCAAGATAAAATAATGACAAAGAACCAAACTTGAGTAACTCTATGCATCCAATGATAAACTTACTCATCAGTTATGACAAGTTTACTACATGTCCCCAACGTAGTTTCCATCTTGTTGGTGACTCAGATGGGTCAAATGATATAAATAGTAGAATGCCAGAGATTCTTTAAAAGAGTCAACAATATTTTTACTACTATATCCCCAGCAGATTAACCATCTTGTTGATGACACAGATGGATCAAATGATATAAATAGTAGAACGCTAGAGATTCTTTAAAAGAGTCAACAAGATTTTTATTGTTCTATCCCTTGAAGAGTCACCATCTTATTGGTGTTTAAAATTGTTACCCTTTGAGAAGAAACCAATATATCTTAAGAATTATATTAGTAGTGGTTAGCTCCAAGTGTGAAAGCTCTGTAAGATAACTGGACCAACTATAGGGACAAGATTTCCCTCTGCACTTCTGGCTCTGCAAAACCAAGGCGGGTACACGTAATCTAGACAAAACTCAACTCTTTAAAATACCTTCTAATTCTGGATTCAAACAATAAATAATGATAAGAAAGTGCTAAATGTCAACCAAGCATTCATTGACTCTCCATTACCATGGTGGGATAACAACAAACAACTTAAATGTAAAGAATTCAGTAATGTGTTTGATTTAAGTTTAGGGACAAAATATATCCAAACCTATCATACATATATCTCCATAGAATATACAAGTTCTGGATCAGTGTCATATCCATTGGGTAAATTCCTCAATACAATATTGAAACTGAAACAACCTATTGGTATAGACTCATATCCATAAACATAAATATCTCTTAGACTACACACTACAAGATCCTTAAGTACATAATCCAAATAGAATCAATGTACTACCCAAAGCATTTTAATTTGATCTAAGATCAAAGACTTGTGGAATACATATATGTATAAGCAAGACTCAAACAGTAAGCCAGAAAACTTGCAACTCACAAGATAACACAAAGGAGAGACTTAAAATTTGAGAAGACTTATATTAAGTATAATGAAATATTTTTCCTAAATCAGTATGACAAGGAAATAAAAAATAAAACAATATGAAAAAGATCATACAACTTTCTATTCTATCTTAATACATTCTAAACAACATCTATTATATCCTATACTAGAAACAAATACAAGCCTAATGCTTACAATATTTCTCCCAATTCTCCTACCCCTACTAAATGGTCTTGAAAATTATTTTAAAGGAACAGGAATGCAACAAGATTTAGACCATTTAGGGTTAGGGTTTACAACCAATCATGTCAATCATTTAAGACATTCAATTTTGTGATCAAGTTGAAACCTTATCTCTTTCACTTCAATCAGAGAAAATCTGATTTGATATTAATTATCGTAGTCCATGAATGTAAACATAGTACCCTAAAGTCTAAAACATCAATCCATGACACAGAGAGCAGCTCAACATAAATGCAGAAGAGACTAGTGTTTCTATATGCATTTATCCTCTTATTAGAAAACTCTATCTATCAACTTTGGACATAAATTTATCTTTCCATATCATATTCCAGCCTTTACCTTGTCCAATAGTTGTGCAAAGTTGACCCATAAGATCATATCTTAGCATTAATGGCACTGAGATAAAATATCAGTCGACCACCATGAGACCCTACTGAGAAAACATTTAAATATTTTAAATTTGGTTATAACGGTCACAGGTGGTGTGGAACGAGACTTGGACAATCAAGATCAAGTCTTAGCACAAGTTTAAAACATATTCATAGATCTTTTTTTATCCAGGCACTTAGATCAGATCCTACCAGATGTTGCACAAGCACAATGGCTCAAACATTATCTTGCAATCATCTTGTGAATGAATCAAAATGCCAGTCATTATATCTTGCACATTTTGTCTTTGAGCCTTAGCACCAACTGTTAGATCTAACAAGGCTTGCCTACCTTTTATCTTTCTTTGAAGACACAGGAGCATGATGTCAAAAATTTCCAAGTGTCACAAGGACGCAATGCCTTAAAGTGACTTGTAAAAAGGTAACGTGAAAACAAAACAAGTCATGTGGGTTTAGTGTTTTTAGCATGAACTTGACACAAAAATCTTAGGGTTTTAGGACAGAGACCTAGTATAATTTGCAGAGACATGGAAAGAAGGCTTGGAACCGTGAAAGTTTTTGAATGGGTCTAACAGTCGCCACCTCCTTTTAGAGGAAAGAAAATTTGGATAGATCAAACTTAATCCCAACTCAAATTCTCTTCAAACTTTGCATTTAAACTTTCAAATTTTCATGATGGGGGAGCACTGTATGTTCATTGATTCCTCCATTGGCATCCATTCCTTGAAAAATTTAGAAGCTCACCCTACTTTCCTTCAGGATGCTGCTTCATCTCAAGATCCTGTGACTGTCTTTCTTATCTTACATTTGTTTTGAAATAAATATTTCATTCAACATTGTTGCAGAGACTTGAGTCACCACCCAATACAAATTGGGGAATATATTATGATAGTTTACAAGGAAAAACCCTTTGCAAAATCACCTTTACAAGTTAAAACTAACTCCTCACAAGACATGAAATCTTGGACAAAAATATCTCAGACACAATACAATATCCTTCAAACCCCATAGCATGAAAAATAACTTTTCAACTCTATGCAATTCTGGACAGACTTAACTGGACTGAAAACCAATAAGGCAAGGAGAAAGCTCAACTAAAACCTTATTAATTATGGAATTCATACTCACTGTCCCAAGTAGAGTCACCATTTTTTTGGTTCTTTTTATGTTTTAACTATTGGACAACAACCCTTTCATTTTGCAACAGATATTTAAGAGAAGCCAACTCTAACTATTTGACAAAGGAATGAAAAGGACCAACTAACAAGGATGTGTAACCATCCTTATACACTTTAGGTTCTGCAAAACCTAGGGGGAACACCCTTTAATGCCTTCAAATATTGTGTGTAGAATTAATCAAGCATAGATCTCACACAGGCTCAACACAACTGGGAGATACTAGGTAACTGGCTAATTACCCATTGAACATCGACCATGAAGTGGAGCATGAGATTGGTAGAACACAACAAACACATAAAAATATAGGATGTATCAGATTTTATATTTATGTTTTCAGAACATATCTAAGATCTAACCAGAAATACATCAATATGGAAAATACTAGCCTCTAATCAATGCCTTATCCATTGAGTATTTTAATGCATATGTTGAATACAGACACCAACTACTGTCAGAGATTCAAAGCCATAAATAAAATTTACCCAGACCAATACTTCTTACAGCAGATCCTTATGCATACCAAGTGAATCAATGTCTTATCCATAGCATCATTTAATCTGATCCTAGATCATAACTAAGGATTAATGATAAACACAAAGATAAACTCTATGAACTGAACCAGAAGATTCAAAACTCAAAAAGTAAACATAAAGGAGAGACCTAAACTGGAAACTTGTATTAATTTTGATGAATCATGTTTCTATATGTAACTTTACTTCAAAATATACCATTTCAATAATCTACAAAAGACCAAATAATTTCTATTCAATATTAACACACCTCTAATATAGTCTGCAAATATTATTCCTATGGAACCAAAAAATTAGAACCTCCTAAATCCAAGAACCTTGGAGCCCCTGAGGTAAGCCAAAATTGGAACCCTCATTCTGAGAAGAAGAAAAGCATAAATAGAAGAAGAAGAAACTCAAAATCATCCTCTAACTGTCATCTGTCTCTTCCCTCCAAAACCATTTGATTCTGCCAAAAAATCTTCCCCTTTTACCAGACTAACAATCTGATATGCTTTTAAAATTATCCCCCCTTTTCTATTTTCTCTGAATCTTTGTCTTTCTGAATAATCACGTGGCCCTTTGAAATCTGATTTTACACCTTTGAAAGTCCTTTGAAATCCTTCTATGTATGTATATTTTATTTGCAAAATAATGGTATCTCCCTATGCAATTTTGATGTGCAAATTTAGTCTTTAAATTCTCCACTTTAATCTTTAAATTCTGCACTGAAACTATGGATTTGCATTTTAATATTTTGCACTTTCATTTTAATATTCTGCACTTTAACTATTGATTTCTGTATTTTCTGCACCCTTTCTACACAGATGCCACCAGATCATACCATGTGTCACTTTCTAATTTTCCCAGAGAAACCACCTAGGCACCTACATCACCTACGTCATCCTCTCTACTCAGGCCCGTAACCTATCAGAGTGCCACGTGTTAGTTGGGTGCAATGCCTTGAAGACATCTTCCTTGCATCTTCCAGGCTAAGGCATTGCGTCAACTGTTGATCTCCTCTACCTTGGGATTCATGCCCATCTAAGATGCTTCTATCGTGAACCTTCCATGTCACCTCCATCTGGTCTGCCTCACTATCAGTCCCGCCATGTGTCACATAGGTGCAATGATTTGAATATATCTTCCTTGCATCTTTCGGGCTAAGGCAATGTGCCAGTCATTGATCTGCATTGCCTTGGGATTCATGCATGATCTGATGCCTCCACCACCACATCCTATGGAGGCCCCAACAAAGTTGTGTTGTTATCACAGTCCACCAATCCCTCCAATCAGCTGAGCGTCTTCACCGAGAGCCTATGGGCTATTTTCTTCATATTACCTTCTGAGCATTCTTTCTTATAAACACTTTGGAATTTCACTCCCCAGCCGATGTGGGATAATTTTTTTGATAGCTTTTAAAGCCTCCTTGCATGCGCGCCTAAAAAATTTGGTTTTCCTTTACCTCCTCTATCAAGAATTTTCATGGCTGAGCGCAAGATCCAATGAGCCCTTGGCTCTTACTTCAAATGATACTATGTGTGCTTTAGCATATAAACATTGAAGATTTTATTTCGCCCACCAATGTGGGATTAATCCCCGGTACATTTTTTAAATTTCTTACCTGCCTACGCGCCAAAACCTTGTTGTCCTTGACTGAGACAACACCAATTATATATGTTAGAGATGGCCTTCTTATTCAACCATACACTTCAACATAGTCCTTATTCATCAGAAACACACAGAAATGAATATGATTTATTCATCATGCATTCCTGTATGACTCGACTTGTTGCCTCCTATCCATACGGGGTTTTGAATGGCTCTCAGAACAAGAGTCTCACAACCGAGACCAATCTAAGAATGAAGGATTTTTCTCCATGAATGCAATGCAATGCAAGATTAATATAAGAATGAAAGAGATTAAACTATGACATGATTTTGCATGACATTAATCTAAGAAAATGAAACTAATCTATTGCAAATGAGAGCTTAATGTAAATGAGATTATGAACTATAAAATGCAGCAACAATTCATTATTCTAAAAATGCATATCTTGTATGAGAAATGGGAGTTATTTTATAGGCTAAGAGTCTGCTCAGAATAGAAAGTTTCCTTTTGAATTAAAACAGATAAAAAAGCTAGTTCAAATTAGCAAGTTTTCTTTAAAAGAAAACAATGAACTATTTTCTCTTTGTTTTTAACTATTTTCTTTTTTATTTTAACTGTTTTCTTTCTCTTTTAAAGCACAGTTAATTCAAAGTTTCTATTTCTGAACTGGAGAGAAGATTTTTGAGAGAATGTTTAATTAAATAAATAGAATATGCCCTCACAAATGTATTTTCTCAATTATTTGAATAATTAAATTCAATTTTTCAAATGAGGATATTTATTTAATAATTAAATATTATTTAATTCCTTTTTATGTGTTTTAGCTAAAAGAGGTGAATTTAATTTCATTAAAGTGCTAGGACTTTATAATTAAATTAAATCAATCATAGGGTTTATTTAGCTAATTGATATTTTAGGAATTAAATATAATGTTATGATTAATGCAGATTTAGGATTTTCTATATTTGACACTTGGGTCCAGTAGAGTCAGTCAAAACTTAGAATTTCTTAGTACAATAGGACTTTGATGATTCAGAAGAATGAAAAATGCAACAAAATTGGTTAGGGTTGCAAGATGCCAATTTTGGGGTGTTACATTTTTCCCCTCTTTGAATTGATGTGCGAACAATGCATTAATTCAAAGAATAGTCTGATGTCTGAAGCACAAAAGAATAGATTTTGAAAATTGATGATGCAAAGATCGATTGATGAAGATTTCAGAGCCATCTCTAGGAGATAGCTTAACTCTCTGAAGTCTAGGTTAGATTACCAAGACATCGGTCAAGTAGAGTTTTCAAGGGTCATCTCCAGAATGAAGCTTGATCCTCAGGGATCCAGGTTAGATTGCTCTAATACCTAATAGATTAAGATTTCAATAATCATCTCTAGTACGAAGCTTGATCCTTAGGGATCTAAGTTAGATTTCTCAGATACCTAATAGATTGATATCCTTCAAAAGACTGTCCCCAAAATGAGGCTCAACCTTCAAGAGTCAGGGTTAGATTGCCCTGATACCTGTCCATAAAAAGGTAGTCAATAGAGATTTTTAGGACTATCTCCAGAATGAAGCTTAGTCCCCCAATATCTAGGTTAGATTGCCCAGACACTGGTTAGATTGAGTTTCAGAATCATCTCTAGAATAGAGCTTGATTTTCAGGAGTCAGGGTTAGATTTCCCCTATTCCCAATAGATGAGACTTTTGAGAATCATCTCCAAAATGAAGCTTGATCGTCAAGAATCTTAGTTAGATTGCTCAAATACGTAATAGATTGAGATTTCAAGAATCATCTCTAGAATGAAGCTTGATCCTCAAGGATCCGGGTTAGATTACCCTGATACCTAATATATGATGAGATGTAAAGAACAAAGATGCCCCTATTGATTGTGGAGTATCCAGTTTTGACTATGAAGTATGAAAACTGAACATGCCCCAAGTGATGAGATACCCCTAACAACAAGGATTTTTGAAAATTAGATCAAATTGAATGGAATAGATTCAATGATGTAATCATCCTACCCCCTTGGGAGTGAAATGGAAAGATGGTATGTCATAATGATGATCGAGAGCAAGAAATAATAGATAGATGTTGAATTGAAGATCAAGAAGAATTCAGAATAGATTACGAAAGAATCTGGAAGATTCTGAATCAACTTTGAGCGATTTCAAGGTTTGGTTGACCAAGTTTGACTAGGGTTGACCAGAGTTGAATTTTGATGAAAAGAGTCAAAGATTGGAGAAAATGATGATAGGATAAGATTCTAACAAGAAAGCAATGTCAGAAAGTTGACTGCACAAGCATACGATCGCGTCAGTCCCAAAATTTTAAAATGTGATTTTGAGCTATATAGGAGTGTCAGATTTTGATTTCGATCCTGAAAATGGATTGAGCATATAGCTAAAGATAGAGAGTGAGGATCAAACACTTGTGTAGTAGTGGTGAAGCCAAGATGGTGAAGAAGAACCTCTCAATGTACAAATCTAGGAGAACGCAATGAAGTGAGCATCGAATTGCTGCCACAATGCAAATCTAGAAAGAAAATGTAATCCTATGCTAGATGCAATCCCTAGGACATGGTTGTGATACCCAACAGATAGTTCTCATCATAGAGCATTTTTTGGAACATTGGAGTCAATACAATCATTACTAGTATCACTGCAACCATAAGAATATGAATATGACTTTCATCGAATAAGATATGGGAAATGAACGTAAGCACCAAAGCACAAAAGCCAAGATGACCTGAACATTGTTTCCAATTGATGTTGCAAGAGTACACCAATATCGAGGCATTCAAAGCCAAGATAACCATGAGTGTGATCATGTGTAGACAAGCACAGCAATAACAATCAAGGAGATAGTACCAACCTCACCATGGTGTACAAATAAACAAGATCAAGGGATGTGAGGCTTTTTCACCTTAATGTGGGAGATCTTATCACATACACCATGTTTATTTGACATTGTCAGATCATTGGGACTACACCAACAAGCAGTAGACAAAGAAAATATCAACAAAACCCATGAGAATAGACAACATACAAAGAAAGATTCAATCATAGCTCAACCAGTTTCAAATTTTTTGAATATGTATGTGTATGAGGTGTTGAAAAACACCATTGTGCTTGTGAGTGCGTTGTGTTTGATTTTCATTGATAGATGTTTATGTTGCGATATCCAATGTGTGTTGAAAAACATAGATGTGTCCAAAGATAGTGTTTAAGAAACACTTTTTTAAATGGGGTGTTGAGAAACACCAGTTTGTGTCAGTAGATAGTTGTCCTTGAGAAGTGATAAGATTACTGACTCTAGATGCGATCAGATGTGGGGACCCATGCCCCTAGTAGTGGTGACTGATTTGATGTATGTTGCAAGGAAAAACTAGATTTGTTTGCCCCGAGGCGTATGGCATTGAATCAGTGTCAAGTCAGGAGGTTTTGCAAAGGAACCAAAGTGTCATGAAAGTGACCAAAAGCTATGTACAAACTACAGTAAAGAATCGTCAAGACTAAGTATCGATAGATAGAGCATTGAGTACAACTCCAATTCCAACAGATTGATGTCGATATATAGACATATGTGTGATAAATCTCCTCATTATGGTGACAGTAGGTAGAAACAGTGAGAACCACTGGTGACTAATGCAAGAAAGATTCTTAAGTTGAAAGATCGTAGAAAAAGCTAGGCATCAGTAGGCAGACACAGTGAGAACCACTGGTGACTGATGCAAAGAGTAATAGGACTATGCCCCCTAGACCAAAAAGGTTGCCCCGAGAGTATGACCAGTTTCAATCCATGTAAGTTGGTGTCTTGAAGGTAACTGAGATCATGTTGACTACCAGGAATCTAGGTTAGATTGCCCAGATACCAGAACATTTATCGCCTTTCAAAAATATCCCCAGAATGAGGCTCAATCTTTAGGAGTTAGGGTTAGATTGCCCTAATACCTGTTGATTGAAAGATAGTCAATAGAGATTTTTTATTTTTTTTATTTTTTTTTGTGGATGCATCAAAAGTGCCTATTGCTAGGTTTGCACCAAAATGATCGTCTTTTCAGGAATTTTTACGATTTTTAGATTTTTAGAGATTTTGCAATTTTTAGATTTTAGATTACTCTATCTCAAGCAAGATCACAATGGTTTGCCCCAATGTCTAGCAAGGTGTAGGACATTGCAGATGGATTAGAAAGAGGATGTATGAGATGAATAGCCAATGATGGATGAAGAGGGTGAATGTGACCCTCAAGGAAAGTCTCTTCAAGATTACCCAAGCTAGGGAAAAAATAATATAGCAATGTAGACTCATGGAGCGATGTTGTATAGAATTTAGGGTAATGACCTAATGTCATGAAAAGTATGTGGTCCAAAAGAGTGGACATGTCAAGAGACTTCTAAGAACTTGTTTTTCAATTTTGATCAAGACCAAGGGGTCAATTTCATAGGATAGGATATAGCTATGATTAAGATAAAGGTTGATGGAGGTATAAGTACATGTTTTGGATTATGATAGGAATGCATAGAGATAGGAAGGATAGGCTTGGGATAAGAAAGATCATGATAGGGTAGCATGCATAAGAGAAAGTAAATAGGATGATGGAAGGGATCATGAATGTCAGGATACATGATTCTCATGGATAGGCTCAACCTTGTCAAGATCATCAGAAGGAACATGGACGTTCATGAGCTAGCTAGATGTAAGATATGATGGGAGAAGATGACATGAAAGGAACTTGCCCACAAGCGAAGAGTGCAAGTAGGAGGAATTACGCATGATGCATGTTTGCCAGGTTTTCAACATGGTACTTATCCAAGGCACCACAAGAAGTATTTTTCACCATAGGACAGATTGATTTATCTTTACTTTTGCTACCAAGGTGCCTGTTTACCAAGTTTTCACCAAGGCACTTTTTCTTTTTTTTCTTTTTTTCATCTTTTTTATTTTATGGAGGAACTTAAGCTTCTAGCTCTTTAGATAGTGCTCCTCTAAAAGATATGCTATAATAGGCCAAGGCCACTGAAAGTATGCTCACAGATGTTGATAGGGTGATGGTAAAGAAGATTGATATGGAGGATAAGGGAGATGGTAGTCAAGGATTTATGCGATGGATTGGAT
>MU227772.1:35050-46336 GCA_018584345.1 Thuja plicata
TGTATCCAAGTCCTTTAGAAGAGACTTGGGAATCCACATAGCTTTTGATTTTCCATTTGTATCAGATGATTTAGAATGCAATTCTTTCATAATGGATTTAGGAACCCATATTTTCTTTGATTTGGTTATTTTCTCAGTGGACATATGTGGTCTCTTGAATATTTCCTTTGTATTTGTAGTCACATGTTGATTAGATGGGATATAGTGATCTTCATATGTAGGTGGATTCTTGTATTGTTGATTCCTTTGTTGTACATCCAAATTGCTTCCAAAAGACTTAGGAATTGTGGATGAATAAGGTTGATATGACTGGTTCATATGGATTGGGTGATAGGGAGAATTCAAGGATGTATGTCTTTGTTGATCTTGATAGGAGATAGGGTAAGTAGATGACAAGCTAGTATTGATAGGCATGGTAGATGTGGGGACAAAAGGACCCAATATAGATGGAAGGTTTGACGGTCTCAGCTTTGGGATGTAGGGACCAAGGATGGATTTGGAAGATGCAGAAGGCTGATGCTTATGTTTGAATGGAGGGATATAAAGTGTGGAGAGGATATCAACATCTTTAGAGTGAGCTACATGACCAAGGATCTTCTCTTTATAATTCATCTTTATATCAACAGGAGCATGAGTAGCTTTGATAGGAGCAATTAAATCTTGATGGGATGTATTTTTCTACAAGGAATTTATTCTTTGATCTTGACAAGGATCATGAGATGGTGTAAAAAGGATACTTTGCTCTTTATTTTTAATAGGTTTCTTAGAGATGGTGGAAAGGATATCTTGATCTTGCTTGGGAGATGGATAAGATATAGGAGATGTAAGAGTTTCTTCTAGGAAGAAATGGAAGGGGATGATAAAATCATCATGAGACTCTTGAGATGTGTGACTTTGGTCAACCATTGGGTAAGGATGGATGGTGTCTTGATCTTGATCATTGCTGATATTTGTTTCTTCACACATTGGATTTCCCTCTTGACATGGAGCCACTTCTATGGACGAGGTGGGAGTTTTGACATGCATGAGGGATTCTTGAAAGGCTAATGGAGCATCAGTTTGAGTAGGCATGATAAGCATTGAAGCACATGGAAGCTTGGGGTCTATGATCTTTGAAGCCTGAGAAAGGCTTGCATCTGTATGCTGATTAGCTTGGATCTCTTTTAGAGGTAGTCCTTGAGAGTAAACATAGTCATCATTAGGCTCAATTATTGATAGAGATGGGAAAGCTTTAGGAGATGGAGGAACAGTGGAAGAAGTAGATGCAGGGATATGCAAACCATTGCTAGACATGGATTCCTAATATTTATCATGCTTGAGATTAGTATCTTCACTAGATGATTCATTAGGATTTTCCACTTCGATTATGCCATCATCTATGAGATATTGGATTTTATGTTTCAACTCCATGCAATACAAATTTTTATTCTTGTTATGTTGATGATATGCACAATAGGGACTCAAGAATCTAAATTCATGTGATGTGGCTTGAGGCAATGTGATGAGATTATTCTCAAGAAGTGCTTCCAATGCTGACGTATAAGATTGTCCCAAAGGAGTAAAGATTCTCTCTAAAGGATAATTAGATGATTCTTGACTTGAAATATCCTTCTTTTGCAATATTCTGTCATAGTTTCCTATATATTCTCTTGATCAAAGATAGGATGATCATAAAACTGTTATTGATCAAAGATGGGGTTGTCATAAAACTATTCTTGATCAAAGATGGGATTGTCATACCAAGATTTATCCATGTGGAGATGTGAGAATCATGATCAAATAGCAAAGGATAGGTTGATCTTAATGAGGATTTTTCAAATGAAGTATCATTTTCCTTCTTGTTCAATTCCTGAAGTTCAGATTTCAAAGATTCAAGTTGTTTGAATAAACTTGCCATAATAATCTCTTCTTTGCTTTTAGACATTGTAAGATTGTCTTGATGCACTTTCTTAGAAGATTAAAGAGGGTATGATGAATCAATTGATTGACTAATAGGTGCTGAAGTTATATCTAAATTGCTAACTAAGTCCAAGACCAAAGGAGAAAGGAGATAATGTCCAACTGAGACAAAGATATCAATGATTTTGATCTTGAGTCAACATTGATGAACCTGCTTTCACAACTCAAGATAAGGATAGTGCAGACAATGATGATAAGATAACAAGTCACTTGGACTAGCACAACAAAGCCAGATTTTGAAGCAGTGACGAGTCAGACTATCAATAGATTGCAATAAAAGACATACTAGTAATGATGTTGATGAAAGCATGGATTTGTGAAGATTCAGACAGAACCTTCATAGAAAAATACAGAATTGGATAGCAAGGTGATAGATTTCAAGAGTTCCTTAAAATGACTTCTAGTTCACACAGGCATGAATAAGTTGATTCGCTTGACTGATATTGTGATGATACCTAAAGTGTTATCCAAGTCCAAGACCAAAGAGACCAAGAGATAAATGTCCAACTAAGGAGATAGCAAAAGGCTCTGATCTTGAGTCAAGGTTAACAAAACTGCTCTCACAACTTAGAACAAGGACAGTGCAGACAAAGATGATAAGATTAAACAAAGGACTTAGTCAATTGGACAAGTATAACAACATCATATTTCAAGATAGCGATAGGTTAGACTAACAACAGATTGTAGTTGTATGTGAACTAGCAGAAGCATTATGACAATGCAAATTTCAAAATAGACTAAATGTAGTAGGATAGACCAATGAAATACCAAGTTTTGGCATGTTTTTGAAACAAATTTGACAAAGTTTTGATAGAGTTTTGGCAAAGTTTTAGACAAGACAAGATTGGCAAATATCCAAAGTTTACAGTTTTCCAGATCGTTTGATTGTTGTTGTTGTTGTTTCAGTAAACACTCATGCAAAACACATCATGCAGATTGTTTGTTGTAAAAATAAATAATAGACACACCATAATCCTAGGTAAGCCAGGGAAATATCTATTGAATTCCCACTTGAACCGAAGTTTAGCCACGCCTACTCATAGCAGACAACTTAGAAGCTTGGTGGCATGGGCTCCTCCTTACAGTGCACTTCATTCTCAGGCACACCAAGCTTCAAATCCCAAGAGAATCACTTCCCAAAGGACTGTTGTCTCTACTAAGAGCCGTGAAAATGTTGGACGTCTTAGTCGGTCTCTGACCTTCCGCACCAACAAATAGAGGGTTTTTGGTCACTTAAATAAAGTTTGTAGTCAAGGCATCCATTCAGGTGGCTATACATGTCGCAGATTAGCTCTGTTAAGGAGGCCTCCCAGCCTACAAAAGTTATGTTCTATAGATTTTTATGCATCAAGAGGGTACTGAGGGAGATCTTCTATCAGCATAGAGAAATCGACACCTGTTCACTGTGAGATTAATCACAATGACATTTTTTATATACCAGTTTGGAAGGGCTTGGCTTTAGCCTATTACCGGTTGGGAAATCCACTCTCACTGGCTCTATTAAAGCACTCAGAAGGTAGCCACACTAAAATAATTATATGAGTTTCTCTTACACCCAAGATCCATGAAGGCAAGGGGAGAGGATATGTTCATATAATTCTTAGGATTATAATCTAAAAGACACTTCAAACACATAAGAAAATAACAATAATGTTTCTGGATTTTTGATCATCCCAAAAGGGTGAGAGCATAGTTTCCTGACATCATTTTCATTCCTAAAAATATCAAATAGAAGTTCATTTTAGAAGTCTTGCATGTGGGTTCCTATTTTAATAAAACAAAAAAAAATGCAAGCATAATGTTTAGCGCACTATCGATCAAGGAAACCTACAAGACGAGTCGTTAGTAGTCTGTGTTTTTATTCTTCTTTTCAAACGTCCTGCAAACCACTGTTAGGTTGTAATCAACCAGATAAGTCAGAGAACAACAAAGCCCAAAACTTGTTAGCATTAAAAAAAATCATAAAATCATAAATCTGATTGCATATTCGGAAAGTAGATAAAAAATCACGCACTTTCAAAAAAAATTGCATTAAAAAATGTTACCATATGAGCCCATACGAGGCTTTGGAAGCTGCAAAATAGAGGATTAGATAGGTACAGTGATGAAAACCTACAATTTTTGAGAAATATGTGACTAAAATATAGAAACTAAGAAAAACCCAAAAATCTTCAGACAATTCTACCCAAAATCAAACAAAATTGCACTCAATTTAGACTTAAAATGAGCAAGATATGATCATTTAAAATTAGACTGCAAATTCAAAAAGCTCAATGGTGAAGGCTAAAGATTTTTCAAACCCTACTAACGTCATCAACCTGGGAGCTTAAAATTTGACGATTTCATGGCTGTCAAGAAGGTCATGCAAAATGATGGTTTGACGGTCGTCAAATTTAACATAGTGAAAAAAATCTGATTTTTTTTTTAGATTTTTTTCTTTTTCTAGATTTTTTTTGAAAAATTTGCCTCGGGCTGCATGTAGAGATGATCATAAATCTACCTTGATTTCCATGCAAAAGGGTCGTATGCACTACTTGGGCAAAAAAAAATTGCCACAGATGTGACTTTTGCCGGATATGGATGAGTTTACAGTCATTTTCAACCAAAATGATGTTTTGGACGCAATGGTGTAGTCAGATTTGGCTCAAAATGAGAGCTTAAAAGGGGCTAAGAGAATAATAGACATAATATAAAAGGAATTTTCAAACTTGCTATGGACGCTAAAATAAAGATGTTGTTTTACCTACAAAATTAGAGTACAAACATGATCCCCAGATTTTCAAAACTAATTCAAATGTGATGACAGAAATAGATGTTCTGCCCCACGGTGGGCGCCAGAAATGTATACATTAAATATGGCCTTATTATTCAACCATACACTTCAACATAGTCCTTATTCATCAGACACACACAAAAATGAATATGATTTATTCATCCTGCATGTCTATATGATTCGACCTGTTGCCTCCTATCCAGACGGGGTTTTGAATGGCTCTAAGAACGAGAGTCTCACAACTGAGACCAATCTAAGAATGAAGGATTTTTCTCCATGAATGCAATGCAATGCAAGATTAATCTAAGAATAAAAGATGCAAGATTAATCTAAGAATGAAAGAGATTAAACTATGACATGATTTTGAATGACATTAATCTAAGAAAATGAAACTAATCTATTGCAAATGAGAGCTTAATGTAAATGAGATTATAAACTATAAAATGCAACAACAATTCCTTATTCTAAAAATGCATATTTTGAATGAGAAATGGGAGTTCTTTTATAGGCTGAGAGTCTACTCAGAATAGAAAGTTTCCTTTTGAATTAAAACAAATAAAAAAACTAGTTCAAATTAGCAAGTTTTCTTTAAAAGAAAATAATGAACTGTTTTCTCTTTGTTTTTAACCTTTTTTTTTTATTTTAACTATTTTCTTTCTCTTTTAAAGCACAGCTAATTCAAAGTTTCTATTTCTAAATCGGAGAGAATATTTTTGAGAGAATATTTAATTAAATAAATAGAATATGACCTCACAAATGTATTTTCTCAATTATTTGAATAATTAAATTCAATTTTTCAAATGAGGATATTTATTTAATAATTAAATATTATTTAATTCTTTTTTATGTGTTTTAGCTAAAAGGGGTGAATTTAATTTCATTAAAGTGCTAGGACTTTATAAATAATTAATTCAATCATAGGGTTTATTTAGCTAATTGATATTTCAGGAATTAAATATAATGTTATGATTAATGCAAATTTAGGATTTTTAGTATTTGACACTTAGGTCGAGTAGAGTCAGTCAAAACTCAGAATTGCCTAGTACAATAGGACTTTGATGATTCAGAAGAATGATAAATGCAACAAAATTAGTTAGGGTTGCAAGATGCCAATTTTGGGGTGTTACACCAATCACCATCCTATAAGTGCAAATAGTCACCAATGAGCCTCTTGGCTCTTATTTATATCACATTTCAAGTGTCTTCATATATAAAAACTTAAAAAAGGCCACCCCCTATGCATGTGGGACTAATGGCTTTACCAATTTACACACAAACTTGCAGTCTGCACTCTATTTTTCCATGCCCATTAACATTTTGATAAATGTAACTGGCGGATGTAAATCCATTCTCGCATAATTTCCAACATCCTACTTGGTTGTACACTTAAAATGGGGAAATGAACATGGACATGTATATAAAAAAAACTTAGAACTTGCAAGAACAGGCATCCACAGGCTTCAAAACCATGCGCAGGCAAGGGGAGATTTGCAAATGTTTTAAAACATCAATCCCAACTCTCTATGCTGTGAAAACTACCCATGCATTGTCCTGCTACCTTTCAAACATCATGCATAGAATTTTACCTATTCATTGTCTTGTGCAACCTCTCCAAAACAATGCACAACTTCCTTCTGAAAAATAAAGCATAGCTTCTTGTTGCCATGCTAATCGCACTAGCTTGAAAGTTTTGAAATGTCCCATGAATGAATTACTCATGCTTGGATGGATGTCCATACCATTTCTAAAAACTTTCCAGTTGGGGCAAGCATGGAGGACATTGGTATTATACCCACCAATGTGTATTGCTTGGAAGTTTCAAGGATTATCGTCAAATTTGTTGATCATACTTTGCAAACATGGAACCCATGAAAAGATTTTAAAAATCTCTTACAAATTTGATTGGTGTATATTCATACTTGCAAATAGCACTCTGTTAAAAAAATTTAGAATATGGCTTCACAATTGTCAAGTTTAATTTTGCCTGTAAATTTCAACATCAATTCACAAAATTAGGGGCGTAGCATTGATGGATGTCTCTACTCTATTTCTTGCAACCATGTTACTCAAAGAATCCACAGGCCAGTTGCAATGATGGATGCCCATACATGTTTCAACAATTCCATTTCAAGCACATGTTGCAGTCATGGCAATGGTTGATACCACATTTCTATGGTTTTTTTAATTGTGGTCTTTGATCTTTAATCTACCCTACTTCATGACTTTCTGCAAATGCACATTGAAACTTTGTAGAAATCCATAATAAAAGTCCCTTTGAAAGAAATTCCAAACTAAAAACTCAAGAGACTCTCAATGGAGGAAACTACTCACTGAGATATATAGAAAACATGTGCCAAAATATTCTTCTAAACACCTTCAAACTCATAAGATACTGATAGTTCAAAAGATTACTTCCAAACTGATTCTAAACATGCACACTGAGAAAGTGAGTAAACTGCATATGAAAGAGGCCTTGTGGAAATACCAAATCACCTCATAGAATATTAGAAATAAACACATTGGTTCATCTACATACTGGGAGTACATATCAATAGCTAACATAATATGGACATCGACTGGTTACAAGGAATGCATTTCTGAAAATGATTGTTCTACAAAATCAACTCAGTACACTCTGGTAATCTACATAAATTGCTTCTGGATTTAACTTCACAAACACATCAAATGAACTTATTAAAATATGAAAACCTAGACATGGATTCACTTTTATATAAGGGATACAATGCTTCAACTGTCGTGCTCTAATGATAACTGCTCAATCAATACGACTCCTCAAAGTCAACCTCTTACCAACTTTCTAAATTCAAGCTTAGTGAACGTGCACAAATCTGATTTGGAATTCACTAAGAAAACTGACCATGGATTGATTATGGTCTGAGAATATTCATAAAAGAACATTTCAATGTTTATAATATAAGGGAACACTCGATTCCCCATGTCATTCAATTGGGTGCAAATTGTTGGACCCCAAAGTAGGGTACTTTGTTATTTTGCAAATCACTCAGAAAACTAGAATGAAATGCAAATAGAATGGCTTTGTCAAACTTATCATCTGAAGTGACAGAGATCTTCAAATGTATGTGTAGACTAAATTTCATACCTACCATGTCTTAGAACAATCTTTATGTCTTGCATATCCATCCAGCCAAAGATACAAACCACAAAAGCGGGTCACTTAGTAAAAACTGAATATGTACACAAGTGAAGACTTAGATAAACACCTCTAAACAACTACCTCAAAAACATATCAAATCTAACTTATGGATGTTGTAACCCACTATATTTACTCCAATATATGTGGTGCACATGTTCCCCAAGTGGTTTCAAATAACAACCACCAAGTCTCTTTTTACTTGCACTCAAAGTATGCCTCTTCAAAAATCTTTTTAGGGGTACTCACCTGGTGCCTTAGAGAAATTTTTTATCTCGTCACTCTAAATTTCTCCAAAATTTGAGAGTGCTAACACAGCCAACTTTTGAATGAAAATGAGGATTGTACATGAAAATAATTTGAGAATCAAGCATTGAAAATGAGATTGAAAGAATGGACAAAAGATTGAAAGATGAGAAGGATGCAAATGAAATACTGGGAAGAAATGAAGAGCTATTGAAATCATTGGACAAACAGGTTAAGAATCAGAAGAAACCAAATGACATATCAGGAATTGGATTCAATGAGAATAGAAATACCAAGAAAGGAGAATCATCTAATGCATAGAAATATTAAGGCATTGTACCCCCCACTGAAACTAAAGAAGCCAAGCTACAATTATTGTGGGAAGCCTAGACACACTACTAATGTTTTGTACATGCAGAAAAGGTAAAGCACTAAGTACACCTAAATTTGATGGTTATTTCTTTATATGTAATAATTAGGACATCATGCTTTTGAGTGTAGAGCCAAATTTACTAACAACACAAGAAAACCTAAGTTTGATGGTTACTACAAGAATTGCAACAAGTATGGTCACAAGAACGAAGACAATAGAACAAAGAAAAGAAGTGATAAGTGGATTCCTAACTAAGAAAATGCAAATACTAACCGATCAGGAACATCTATACCATGGGATTATAATACAAGGATATCATATTTATCTTGTGGAAGATATGGACACATCAAACTGCATATTGATGCACAGAAGGAATAACAGAAGATCATGGAGGATCCCTGGCATAACATGTTTCCACTATCATAAGGTAAGACACCTAGCAGGAAATTGCATATACCAAGGAGATGCACCAACCAAATATGGATCTACAAAGATTTCACCTTTTACTGTTGAATAAATCAGAGAGAAAATGAACAAAACATGGAGGATAAAGACTCAAGAAGATGGAACATCATTTGGAACCATAGACAACACCATCTCTACCGAGTCTGGTGCATCGAGCTCCACCTAAATGGTGAGAGGTATGTAGGAATTGTATGCTTATTATAAATCTTACTTTAGTTCCTAAGAATTAGAGTTAAGATCCATATCAGCATATCAAGATGTATTTGGATAAGTTGTGAAATTTTGGTTGAGCATTGTAATGTATGGTTATTTTGTTTATTTGGTTAAGAAAAGTAATTTTGTTATCATTATAAAGGTAAAAGGGACTCAAAAAGGTATAAGGGACTCAGCAAGTGCATTTAATGCAAATAATTAAAGCCATTGGAAACCCTAATCATGGATAAGTTATAAATAGGTCAATTTTTTATTCATTTGAACCTAATATTTTTAAAGAGCTTTGAGCACACTGTAGAGCGATCATTCCGTCGAGAAATCAAAGTGATTTTGAGGTATTTCTAAATCTTTATAAGAGCATTTTGTGAACTTTCTATGATAATTGGCTATACTGAGTTGTGTTTGCAAGGCTGTATTTTATCAAGCATGCCCTAGTTCATTTGATCGTTACATTCAGAGGTAATCATGGCACTGAGGATGCAGAGGCCAGTACTAGTAAAACCCTAAGTACAATTTCCCCCAACTATAGCCACAAAAATAGATATTACGGGAGCATTATCTTCAATCCCACCGTGAGTACTTTTGATTGAAGATGTCTGCATGTTTATTCATTGCAAGATCAAAGATTTGTGTCAAGCAAAGATTAACGCTTTATTCAATAAGATTTGTATGAATAAAAAAGTTAAGGATGAGCATTAACATCTCGAAAGAAAATGATTAATTCATGCAATACATTTACCAATTTTATTCAAGCCCAAATGGGTGATGATGGTACTTAGTCGAGTACATAATCATTTTATGTGGTTGGATGAACTGATTAAGATAACAAAGGATGTATTTCACATCATCATTGGATCTCCTATTGGAGACAGACCCAAGGAAATAAAGAAAATTGACAAGGGTAAGCTCACCGATCTAACCAAGGCACAATGTGATGGAAGAGGAATGAGGATATCTATTGTTGAGGATTTGGAGTTAAGACATGCTTGCAATATCATATCTTACCAAGAATTTCAATCATCTTGATTGGACAGTGTACCATATGGAGTAGTAGACATGGCATTTAAGATAGTGAAGAAAGGACTTTAGATAGATCTTTGTGTTAGAATGAATTTAGAATAACTGAGAGGGGAGGGGTGAATCAGTTATCCTCAGGTCTAGATGTACAAAATAAAACTTTCTGTATTTTAAACAATTCATATCTACTCGGCAGCAGTAGCATATGTCAACAACTTAATCATGCAGTTTACTTTTTAATGTAATTAGCTTGTAGGAACATAACAGTAAAAAAAACCATAAGCATTCACACAAGTTGACACAAGTATTTAACGTGGAAACCCACTATGGGAAAAACCACCAGTAACATGCTACCAAGTTTCACTCTTCTGAAGTGAGCTATATGAGGAGCCAACCCTGTTAAAAGTTACAATAACACACTATTAGGTGTGACCTAGTTAAAGGATTTAATCACCCTGTCAAGAGTGTCCTTGTTAGAGGACTTAGAACATTCCACCTGAATGTCACCTTGCTTAGAGAATTTATACAAATGACTGTTAGGTCAAGCTTGTTAAAGGATTTTAACTGATACAATGGTTAGAAATTAATCAGCAGTTGTGATCTGATACATACAACTTACTTTGCAAATTCCAATCCAATTACAGCTCTGATGCTAACTTACTGAGTGACCTGCATTATCATTTCAATCTTCTGATCTGCTTGGAAATTTTTCAAGCAATCACACATGCAACTTTCTACTTCTATGTTCAGCCTTCTCTGCTAGGTCATGCCAATCAGTAAATCAACTATGCAATCCTCTTGCATACACACATGTACACCAATCAGTACATCCACCACCACATCCACACTTCAATGAATAACCCCTTGAGGTTATCATATACCTCTCTATCTAGGTTAGATAAATCTTTTCCGCTTAATCAAGATCGTAGATCATAAGTTATGTCAGATCCAATGGATCATTCCATCATTACATTACATTTACTTCTCCAAAGTAGTCTCTAATTAAATCTTGAATCCATGCATTAATTAAGGGTATCCATACATTAAATGACATGAATCAATCTTTAA
>MU227772.1:56012-69718 GCA_018584345.1 Thuja plicata
TTCTCAAGTACTCAAATGCATCCTTGGGCAGTGGCTTGGTGAAGATATCAGCTAATTATTCCTTTGATTGCACATACTCAAGTATCACCTCCTTTGCTTGAACTTGTTCTCTCAAATAATGATACTTGATAGCAATATGCTTTGTTTTAGCATGCATGACTGGATTCTTGGAAATTTTGATTGCACTGGTATTGTCACAATAGATAATTACTGGTTCAAGTATTTTCATATGCATACCTTCCAATAACTATTTGATCCATGCAATGTTTGAGCAGTTTGCAGTAGCAGAAACATACTCTGCTTCTGTAGTAGACTGAGAGATGCATCCTTGCTTCTTGTTGATCCATGTGACAAGTCTGTCACCCATAAAGAATGCTCCTCCAGTTGTGCTCTTTTGGTCATCAATGTTTCTATCCCAATCAGTGTTCATAAAAACCTTAAGTTCAAATTTTCCTTCTTTTCTATACCATAAGCCATAGTCCTCGGTATTCTTCAGATATCTTAGGATTCTTTTCATAGAATTCATATGTGATTCCCTGATATTAGCAAAAAATATTGCAACTATTCCTACTACATGTGCAATATCTGGTCTAGTATGTACAACATACATGAGTTTGCCAATCATTGATCTATACAAAGTTTGATTTACCTCAGGTTACTTGTCCTCCTTTGTCAACTTACATCTAGTTGCCATCGGTGTTCCAACTGACTTGTAGTCTTCCATCTTGAATATTTTCAGCACTTCCTTGATGTATTTGGATTGTGTAATGAAAATTATTTCATCTTGTTGCATGATCTATAGACCAAGAAAGAACTTGATCTCTCCAAACATAGACATCTCAAACTCTTTTCTCATTTCATTTGCAAATGATTTTCATAGCATATCATTGCCTCCAAATATGATGTCATCAACAAATATTTCAGCAATCAAAATGTTAGCATCAATATCTTCCTTCAAATAAAAATTATTGTTTTCACTAGTCCTTACAAATCCAATACTTATGAGATAGGAATGAAGTCTTTCATACCAAGCTCAGGGTGCTTGTTTCAATCCATACAAGGCTTTGTGTAGTCTACATACCATGTTCCTCTTGTCTGGATCAACAACCCCTTCTGGTTGCTCAATGTATACCTCTTCCTCAAGTATTTCATTTAGGAATGCAGACTTGACATCCATTTGATATACCTTGAATCCTTTAAATGTAGCATAAGATAGTAATATTCTCACTCCTTCTAGCCTAGCAACGGGTTCAAAGGTCTCTCCATAGTCAATCCCTTCTTCTTGTGCATATCCCTTGAATAATAGTCTTGCTTTGTTTCTGGTGACTTATCCATTCTCATTCAGCTTATTTCTAAATATCCATTTTGTACCGATGACATTCTTTTCATCTGGTCTCGATACAAGTGTCCATGTCTTGTTTTTCTCAATCTTCTCAATTTCTTCATTCATAGCACTAATCCATTCTTTGTTTTCAAGTGCAGTATTGATAAATTTTGGCTCAAAATCACAAATTAGACCTCTTGTGTTTAGAGACTTACTTCTGGTTCTCATACCAGCCTTCTTGTCTCCAATGATCTGGTTTTATGAATGGTTCTTTCTAACATATTTGGCAAGTACAGGTTCAGATCTTTGTCTATCATCTTGATCATCATTTTTTCCTTCATTCTAATCTCCATCACTTGGTACATCATCTTGAGCAATATCCTATTTTAGTATTTGTAGCCTGATGCTCGGGTACAATGTTCTGTTGCTTAGGAGCTATACATTGTTGCTCAGGTAGAGTGTCAGGTTCTTCATTGTAAAAAAATGTGTTGTAGTCCTCTAGTTCTTTTGTGCTTTCTTTTTCATTCTTCTCTGCAAATTCATCTATCTTTACATTTGCACTTTCAATATTTTTTTAGATGCTTTATTGAGACATTTATAAGCTTTGCTTTTGGTGGAATACCCTAGAAAGATACCTTCATCACTTTTGCAGTCAAGCTTTCCATTTCTATCATCTTTTAAGATATAACATTGACTACCAAAGATTTTGAAGTAACTTACATTGGGTGTGTGACCATATCATAGCTCATAGGGTGTCTTCTTGGTGTCTTTCTTCAATTATACTTTGTTCAATGTGTAAACAGCAGTACTGATAGCTTCCCTCTAGAAGATTTGGGTGATGTCTTTCTCTATCATCATTTTCCTTGCACAATCAACAATGGATCTGTTCCTTCTTTCAGCAATTCCATTTTGCTGTGGTGTTCTCGGTGTAGAGACCTGTCTTTTGATTCCATGCTCATTGCAAAAGTTAGTGAATTCATCTGAAATAAATTCCCCTCCTCTATCTGATCTTAAGAAATTTAATTCCTTACCACTTTTTTTTTCTACCATTTCTTTGTACCATTTAAACATCTTGAATGCTTCAGATTTATCTTTTAGAAACATAACTGTCATCATTCTAGAGTACTCATCAACAAAGAAAATAAAATATCTATCACCATAGTAACTCTTTGTCCTCATGGGTCCACATAGTTCAATATAGACTAATTCTATAATGGCATCAGATGTATGGGTTTTCCTTTTGAAACTAGACTTTGTCATCTTACATTTTTGACAATTTTTGCACATGATACTGTCTAGATTAGTCATCGTTAGTAAGCTTCTTACATTTCTCTTTTTTCTTATCTTTATCATGTTGTCAAATTTTACATGACACAATATTTTGTGTCACAACCATATTTCTTTGTTTCTAGCCATTAATCAAGTGGTGTCATTATCATTTAGATAGAATAAGTTACTTTTTGTCTACTCACCGGTACCAATCAGCTTTCCTGATTCATTGAAGATCTTTGCCTTCTTATTTTCAAATGTTACTCTGTGACCTAAATTATTCAACTGAGAAAAACTCAATAGATTATAATTCAATCCTTTCACCCAATAATCATTTTCACATTTTATCAGGTTATTCAAAATTATGGTTCCTCTACCTTCAACTGGACAAGGTGTATCATTACCCATTCTTACTAAACCACCATTATAGTATTCAAAAGTCTCAAAATTTTGTTTGTCACTAGTCATATGGTGAGTGTAGCCACTATCTATGATCCAGACATCATTTTTACTAACTTTAGATATGAGTGCAATTTCTACATACCTTTCTTCATCTTCATCTGAATCATCTTTTACTGCCACAAACACCAATTCGATGTCTTCATCAGATTCAATGTCAGCATCTTCATCTTTGCATTTAGATAGGTAATTGACCTTCTTTCCTTTGTCCTTGTAGTCTTGGGTATCTCTTCTTTCTAATTGTCGGTTTCTTATGTAATCACCTCTGTCAAACTTTTTTTCAAATGACCTGTCATTACTTCTATCATCTTTTCTATTGTTAGGACATCATGCCGCAAAGTGTCCAATCTCTTTACAATTAAAACATACAAGTGGTAATTTACCTTTGTATTTACCTTTTCCTTGTTGCATTCTTCTAGCCATAAGTGCTTCAATTTCATCAAGATCTTCTTCCTCACTTTCACTTTCACTATCTTTTCTCATAGTGTGTTTATGACTTGATTTACTTATTCTCAAATAAGATTTGAATGCAGACTCTATGTTTGGTAAGACACTATTATCTAAATTGTTCATCTCAAATGAAATCAGTCTTCCAATCAAACTATCTAGAGTAACATTGTTATTTTCTACTGCTCTCATTTCTTGTATGGAAAATACTCTAATAGCATAAGTAGGTAGTAAGGTTCTTAGAATTTTACTTACCACTATATCTTCATCTAGTACACCTCCAACTCCTCGGATAGCATTGAATACCTCTTTTATTCTTGTGATGTACTGTGTGATGTTTTCACCTTCTTTCATTTTGAGATCATTAAACTTTCCTCTAAGGCTTTCTAACTTGGCTCTCAGAACATTTTTATAACCACCATGTACAAGCTTTAATTTATCCCACATCTTCTTTGCATTTGTTCATGCTTTGACATCTTCAAATTCAGCATCGAAGAGTGAGGAAGCAAGCTCTATTATCATGCAGTTGTGTTCATGCTTCTCTCTCATTTGTTCAACTATGAGTGCCCCTATGGGAAACACATATTCAGTATCTAAGTATTGATTAACATCATTTCCAATACCTGATAAGTTGAGTCTTATCCTGGTTTGCCATGAAGCAAAGTTGTCTTTGTTCAACTTGGGCACATCTCGTTTGTTCATCTTGTGATCTTTATCTTAGGTCTTGAAACCTTCCTTCTAATTACACAAGCTCTGATATCAATTGTTAGTAATAACTAATAGGGGGGGCTGAATCAGTGGCCTCAAAAATTAATCCTTAAATCAACCCTTAAAACTTAGTACCACAGAATTATACCTCTAGTTATCTTTAGTCCTTTAAGATGAATGCCTTCAAATACTTATATCAAATTACTACTTGTTAGAATGCTTTTTAAAACCTTCTATTGTACATTTACCGATAAGCAGTCTGTTCATTTACCAAAATATAGTAAATAACTAGTGTATATTGATCAATCTAGATTTACTTATGTGAAATGAAAAACAATAAAGTAATGACTCATAGACACATTAACACATGGATTTTTAACATGGAAACCCTATTAAGGGAAAAAACCACTGGACTGGTACCCCAAATTTTCACTCTTCTGAAGTGAGCTCAGTTAAGAGCCAACCCTGTTAAAGGTTACAAACATGTTGTTAGGTGTGACCTTGTTAGAGGATTAAATGAATAGTTTGTCACTTAGTATTTGGAATCTAATGCTACCATCCTTGATCAAACACTCACTTGTCCTATCAATAGGTATCAGGCATATCCAATGCGACTTTTTATGATCAAACTTTTTGATACTCCTTGGGATGTATCTCAATTACAAAAGACTTTTAAGTCCTTCTTAGTTAAGAGACTTGATGCTTCAATGGTTAAACTGAAATAGTAAATTGATCTGTTCTCATATACAACTAGAATTATAGATTTTCAGATCTATTATAAGTGCATTACCTTTCTAATCAATGTTATCAATTCAATGCCTTTTCTCCACACTGTTCTACTCTATGATGTTGTATCACTGTTCATCAGTGTTTGCAGAATTTATCTCTTTCCTTAGCTTGATTGATCAGGTATGAATGAAGACTTTCTTCTCCTTCAGAATCTCTTTAGCATCTATTCTCTTGTCATTCCCCTTATTCATATTGAATAAGCTTGTCTCTAAAATAGACATGATTTTATCATTTCTTGGATTTCTTGATGTTGGCGTGATCCACAATTCTTTCCAATTAGATTTTAAAGAAAAACTCCAATTTTATCTCATAGAGATCTTCTTTCCAACTGGACAAAGCAGCTTTAAATCCTTTACTTATCTTCGGATTTATCTTGTCAATTAAAACAATGGTAAGGACCAATTAAGTCTATATTTATCTCTTGATAGCTAAGCATTTTATCATTTCTAAACTCTCTATTTTGTTGGTCAATACTTCAATTAGTCGTCAGTGAAAACTGATTGTTTCATCGGTGTGACTTCAGTTGTCTTAGAGATCTTCGTCCTTGTCTTTTCTGTCGGGCAACACTGTAATTATGTTCATCGGGTTACACTGTGATTTTTCTCATCGGGTAACACTGTGTCTTTTCTCATCGGTAATGTTGTGACTTTGGTCATTGGGTAACACTGTGAACTTTCTTTCTTACTCTGTTTGTCGGTGTGCACTCCATCGGTGTATACAGTCACTTTGTGAATACTTAACTTTTATGCATTACTAATAGCATAGCCTTTGATTCATTGGTTCTTTGAAGTCTTTAGCAGTATGTCCATTACCATATCGATTATATCAAGTTGACATCAATAAAAATAAAATACATTAATTGATTTAATGTCTTGCATGATCATCAACTTAACATCTTCAAAAATTCAATCAGTTGTAGTTCATCAGTATAATGGTACCTAGGTCAATCAAGAAAGAAAGCAAGATGTTTGATTTTTTATCAAAAACTCTTGGAGTTGATGATAGATTGGATAAAGACACTAAAAATGAACAAGACATTGTTGTAGTTGAAAATAAACATGTGTAACTATCATCACCGAGTAAGAGAGGTATTGGAAGGAACACAAGATCTTTATTACAACCGAGAGAAAAGAAATTTGCAGAGGTAGTAAAATCGAGAGGAGAGACTTATGTAAGATCCAAAGGAAGGACACAGCCTGCATGCACCAGAATAAAATTATGACTTGGTAATGAAAGTGAAATAGAGTTTGATGAGGAAACCAAGTCTATAATAGTTGCAGACCTTTCACGTGTTCCACAAAGTCTTGATGATTTTCTAGAAGGACTAAATAAATGAGGAGGATTTGGAGGTTTTAGGAAAGCCAAATATGAGAAAAGGAATGAAGAAGATAGAAAGAAGATTGAAGAAGCCATTGTGGTAATATTGCTAAGATACAGATTAACACCAATTGAACTTGCAGATAAGTTACCAGAAGAATTGTACAATAAGATTGATGCAAGATGGAAGTATGCTATCAATGTAGAAAAGGAAATGAGAGAGAGGTCACTAGTACATACTATTCCCAACCTTGCACCATCTGAAATTCATGAAGCATTAAAGAAGTATTCAAATAGATTTCTAGTCAAGGGAAGATTGCTAAGAATAATGAATGGAGACATATAATCTATGGAGAAGGAAACAACTGCAAAATTGAAAGATATATTACACATAGATGATACCGAGTATCAATAAGTAGAGAAGAATCAAGATGCATCCACTACCAATAAGATAAAGGAAAGCAAAAAGAAAATATATCATATTGATCTAACTACTGATAATGTAGAGATTATTATTGAAGACATACTTGAGGAGGAAGAGCCTACAAAAGGGTTGTCAAAGGATTAAGATCTCATGGACACACAAGTAAATGATACCAAGTGCATGGATATTGATAATGCACCTTTTCTACAAAAAGATCTAATCATGACACAAGTACAAAGCTATGCAATTGATGACAATATCAATACTAAGTTTGTACAAGACACACTAGACATGGCAACCGAGCCACTTGTAGATAGAGATAAAGAGAAGGTTGATGAACCTGAGTCCACCGAGACCAAACAAGAAAATAACACCAAGTTGGAACCCCCAACTGACACTGATGTTCATAAAAAAGACATTCCAGCTACCAACACAGCAACTGATCAGAATGTAAAAAAGACACAAGACACTCAAAGTGAAATCCAGTAGGAATCACATCTTAAGTAAAAGAATGAAGAGAAAAAAAAGGATGAGGAGAAAGAAGAAGATAAACCCCAAGAAGAAGTCAAAGCAGAAGAAATCATAGCCAGCACACATACCAAATCACTAGATGCAACTAAGGCATCATGTTCCAAATTCTCTACTGGCGAGAGAAAGTTGATTGAGAAGAAGAAGAACAAAAAGAGGAAGAGAATTATTGAGTTGAGAAAACCTATCATCATATCGAAAGGTGAACCTAATGTTATGAAGCCTAAATAATTGGCTATATATGCTGAGATAGTAGCTCAAAAGGCTGAACAATAAAATTTATTGGAAAAGAAAAAGAAGGTAAACATATTAGAAAATGTGAAGGAGATATTCCAGAACATTATTCCTGAAGCTACAGGTGATGAATATGAACCTCTATTAGACCAAGTTGGTGATTTATCACAACAGATTAAAGGACCCAGCAAGGATATGACTAAATATATGTTGAATATTCACAAGGAGAGTATGGAGAAGAAGTTGATGGAAGATTTGTTGAAAGCTGTTGATGTAGAGAAGGTAACTCTTTCCGAGTTATGCTCTAAAGTTGAAGCTCAATTGACATCCATCATTTCATTATTTCAAAAGTTTTGTACTCTTTAAAAATTTAATAAGGAAATCAAGGAGGAAGACATTGAAAAAGAGCTGACCGAGTAGCTTAAGGAATTAACTACCAACCCTAGAGCATCCCAGGCTTACTACTCAAAAATTCAAGAACTTGTGGGAGTTCAAATTTCATTGAGACAAGAGGAGGATAAGCTCAGATTGGAATTGATTGAACACCAAGCGTTGCTAATTCCCCACATCCAATCTATGCAGAAACACTTGAAGAAAGCCAAAGAACTAGCAAGTTTTCCAAATATCAGCACATCGGACACTGTAGTTGGATTATCTTCACATATCACAGAGCATATTGTTATACTTCAGAATCTCTGAGACACGTGGGAGACTGTACTTTTAGGTGTACAAAAGAGGTATAAACATATTTGTGATTAATAAGTTATACTTTTGGCACTTTTTTTCAAAAAGGGGGATATATATCTTAGTCAAAAGACAAACAAAGGGAGATAGATATATATGTGAAAAACAAAAAAAGTATAAATGTGAAAAATAAAAATAAAAGAAGAATTGAATATGTATAGGGAGTAACCTCCGAGGGGGAGTTACAAATATTGATGACTTTGGCTTTTTTGTCAAAAATGCCCAACTAATGTCAAAGGGAGAGATTTTTATCTCTACAAGATATTTTTTTGTCATTAGTTTAGTCAAAGTCATGGATTCAAGGAGAATCAGTCGGCAAAAGGAGATAGTCTAGTATAAGGCTAGTCGGTAATGCACACTGAGCCAGTCAGTAAAGTACTAGAGTACATAAAATAGCTATAGTTACCGAGAAACACACTACATTGAACACATGTGTAGTACAAGGGGATATGATACATAATTACATTTGAACCTTCAAAGCATACATGTATCTCTAGTTTAAATATGAAAGTATAAGCCATAATTATATATCAAAATATTTGATCCAAGTTTATATATATACAACTTCTAGAACCCAAACTATATAGTAGTTCATTGTATCTCTAGTTCAAATATGAAAGTATAAGCCATAATTAAACAAGTTTCTAAGCCTAAAGCTCTTGATACATATAGTCTAGATCCTCTCTATCTTTTATTATCTCTAAAAAAAATTTCATGTTCTTCAATAGGCAACCTCCGCTATTGGTTGCCACATCCTTTTTTTGGCATTGCCTCAAATTGTAGCTTTGTCGCTATAACCAAGTAAATGTAATGTAGAAATTTTTTGCCAGTCATGTAATCAATAAATTGAACACCAATATTGTCTATCTTTTTTTGCTGATAATAGGTGCCTTCAATAACAACTAAATTGGTAGGACACTCTTGTCCATCACCATCTACAATTATTTCTGGCAATTTGTATTTTTCTTTCATGCATCTTAGTAGATAAAAATCTACACCTTTTGTATTCGCAGGATCCGAAACCACGACAAAAATATCACCTAGAAAGAAATCATCTCATAAAAATCACTTGTCATAAATTAAAATTAAACAAAAGATAAATAATGTGCACACACACATACACACACACACTTGTAACAACTAAATCAGAAACACATTCATAATCAGCTGAATATATAGGATCATGAATGTCAATGTCATTGTCAATCTTCATAAGTAGGCATTCTGATCAACTATTTTATTTCCCATTGTGAAACATATCCACGTGCAAAATTCTCACATTAACTATAATTTGTGTTGTTTTCAATACAATCGGCACAAAAACATGATTTTTCTCTTACTTGAATCAATGGAGGCTTGTTGTTTCCTGTAGTCATCACTTGATGTAAACTTCTAATACCCAACAATTGATTGACAATTGTAAGGATTAGATCGATCAATATCTATTACATATACATGTTCGATGACATTCAAGCACATTCTGAGATCAATGTAGAGTTTACATGATATAAAAGTGAAATGCATGTACATCTTCAATTATAAATTTTAAAAGAATAGGAACACAAGATTTTACCTTCGACTTCCCAAAAATAACATTTTTTGTATATTCTATCATGACTAGCAAAATGACTTCGGAACTATTCAATAATTTCCTTTGAATTATCTATGCTATTACCTAAATTTAATAAATATCTAACTATCAGTTTAAAGAAAAATGAAGAAGCTCCAAATATATATACCTTAAATGCAAATTAAATTAGGAAATAGATATAAGCATTATGTATTCGCACCATTTTTACCTGCAAGTTCATGTTGGTGAAGTGCAAGCTTCACACATGCTCCTACTCCATCGCGCTCTCCTTTCCCATGTCCGCTTTCAAAAAAGTTCCACAAAAACTTAACATTGGGTCTTGCATGTTGTATGGATAGCCAATTAAAGGCTTTGGCAGACTTAAATTGTCCTGTAAAATTAAAAATCAAATCTAAACCAATTACAAAAACATGTAAATCAACAATTTAAATATATTGTATGTATGCTCTCTGGAATTAGATTAAAAGTAAATAATAACTTTAAAATGAGAACGAAAATCAATTTCAAAATTTATGTACTTACCCGCACAACCATCAGACCAAATCCAATGTTGTGAAGCATGTATCCCATGATTCTCAAGATCCTAAAATAACATTCTAAAAGAGTGGGCTGCATAGCTCCTATCATAAATCTTATCATCACTGATATAGAAATGAACCTCCTTGATGATAATAAGATCATTTGGATCATTACTTTCTACACCATCCAAATCAAATTGTGCGTGTTTATAGATCACTTGCACAAATATTGCTACTTGATTAGAAAGATATTATTGAGCCTAAATTTGTGATTGAGGGGAAAATATATATATATCTCAGATAAATCTACAATTGAAAGAATACAACCATGTGGGAAATAACTTTTAGAATCACGATACTGTTTAGCTTACCACCATGCACCATGAAAATGTTTGATATGTGGATAAGTCATAGTAAAAAATTTGTTCATAAATTCAAGGTAGGAAAATTCACTCTCCTTCAATGCAATTTTTTTAGATTCATCTCATGTCTTAGTTCGGTATGTCTCATATTCAAATCTCTTCCACAAAATTGTCATTGTAACATCAATATTCTCAATTTTTCATATAAATTTTTGCAAATATCCACAATCAACGCATGCATTTTTTATGCACTGTACATTGAACTCATTTGAATCTTATGATTTATCACATCAAATAGACTTCAAAAATTGTGTCATTCTTCCAGGGATGTCCATATTTGGATTAAGTACTACCATAGCTTTTTTATATTATTGAAAATATAGATGAAACTCAACATAATTTTAACAAGTTTCACGTACGTTATTTATGCATACAAAGAAAGTGTACAATGTCTCAAATATTCTCTGGCATATTTTCACATCTAAAAATTCTTATTTGAACGCTTCAAACAGTTCACTCTGTGTTGTATTTATAAAATGTTTTGGGTGCTCAATTTGGCTATCGGTCTCTTCATATTTCATATGTATAGTGTCCCTTCTATTAGAAGAAACACGGAAGTGGCTGGTCCAATATTCAATCACTAGTCCCTTGACATCTTCATAAATTCAGTCTTTTCGAGGAAGTCTACAAGTATGTATCCAATTCTTTTCAATGTTTTCATCTAGAATATTTCACATTTTGATATATCTTTGAACAGTTCTTCTAAATACATTCATTAATTTAGAAATTTCTTGAACTTGTCTTTATGTGACAACCTCTTACTAGAAATTGTTGTCATCAAAGCTCTGCGTGCAACACTTAAATAAGCTCCTTGACTTGTCTTATTAATAACCTTCAATGCATATTGTAAATTTTCAACTATTATTTCTTTTACATGACCACCTAAGTTTTTCCTATTATTAACTCCCAACAACTCCAAAACAAGAGTCATTTCCTTTTTCCTGAATAACTTGGAAAATAATTGTGCTCTTCCAACCACATATTTCTTCTTAAAATATTTATCCCACATATTTTTGCAATACAATTTAATTGTGCTTTCAGGTACCATGTGTTCAGATGAGATTTGACTGAAAAGAGAATCCTCATTCAACTCCATCAAATTTTTCATGCCTGTTGAAATGTATCTACCTTGACTACTACCAATTTGTTGAGTTGCATCTTCATGAACATCAACAGGTTCTTCTCCAACATCAACAAGATCTTCCTGAACATGAACAGGTTCCTCTTGATTACGTTTTGTATGACCTTTCATTTTTTCATCGCTAATTCGATTGTACATTTTTGTTCTAGTCCTTTTATTCCCCATTGTAAAAAGTATAGAAATTTAAATTTCAAATGATCCCCTTAATAGTCCTTCACAAAAAAAAATGGCTTCAATACTCCTTCACAAAAAATGCTTTAATGCTCCTTAAAAAAAAAGCCTTTGGAAAAATTTGCTCCTTCAATTGGAAGAAATATAATAAAATAAGATAAAATGATATTTTTATTTTAAAAATTAAAAAAAAAACTTTTACTTATACAAATCCAAGTGGGCGGTCGCTTGGATGCGACTACTCGCGAGTCAGCTGTGCCCATGGGGACTCATCTGAGTGGGTTTCGGCCAAATAGGACTTGACCAAAACCCACTCGACCAAGTCCTCTTATGTGGCATGCCATGTGGCAGCCACATCACCAAAAAAATGAAAATAATATAAGTTTTTCCTTATGCATCTGATTTCTCCATCCAAAATCAACTTGCTCAAAAAACTAAAAATACCCTTTTGTATGGATTAGATTCAGGTGATGACATTATTTTGCCATTAGTATACTCAGAGAAAAAACACAGTCAGAAAGCATTACCGGTAGACAACAAGCATCACCGGTGAACCACAAGTAATTCAAGCATACCCGACAGGACAAAGAATTTTGAGAAAAATGCTAAGTATAAATGTGACAAGCATCACCAGCGAACACAAGCATTACGGGCAACACAGTTTCTAGAATCAACCCAATAGGAACAAACAAGCATACTCGATGACATGTTTAGAGAAAGGAACACTGATGACCAAGAACACCGACCGTCAGAATCGACAGACAGAAAAGCCGCAAATTGTGGATCTGATTTATACACGGTAGATAGGACAAAGTTATTCTATTTTGTAGAATTTTTTTTTTGTTTTTTATGGTCATGCAAGCTTTATGTAAATGTTTTAAAGCATCCTAAATAGATTTAAAGCATATCTAACTACAGATCAAGATCAAGTTGTATATCTTGGATCTAGAGTTAGTCCACGATGCATGAATCAAGAATTGAGCTTAGATTAGTATAAATAGATGTTCGTACTCAATTGTGAGTACATGAATTCTTTATAATTGATAGCCACAAAGAGCATCTAAGGAGAAGGTAGAATTCATGCAAAGAGCAGAAACATAATACATCAGTTAACAAGAACACACAGAGGATACCGATGAGCAGATAAAGGTAATACTCAATCATGGAAGGATGATTAATAGTATTTTTGGAGCTTTATAGGATCTGTTATCAGCAATTGAAGATTGCATTTATCATCAGATCAAAGACTTATGTAGTTACATTCTAACAAGTCCATCACATCTAAAATTATTTTGTAGAAGGTGGACTTAATCATCCTTTGTAAATCTCTTAATAGAGTGCACACTTAACAGTGTTGTTGAAAGCTTCAAATGAAGTAGATCTTAATAGGTCTCTATTGTAATACTCCTAATAGGGTAGGTCATCAAAAGTGACCAAAATTGTAAGCCTTAACCGGCTCTTCTTATCTGTAGATAGTGAATTTTGTGGGTAATAATCCCCACCGTAGTTTTTACTTCCTTAACAGGAGTTTTCTGCGATACCATATCTTGTGTTATGTGTTATCAAATTTCATGTATGTTTCTTTTACTGTTACACATCAAATGGAATGTATGATATGAT
>MU227772.1:85057-98070 GCA_018584345.1 Thuja plicata
TGCATTCAAGTTGTAGAAAAGTATTTCTGTTATTTTAGAGATATGAAGTACAATGATGAATATTATTCTAGTTAAGCAAAAAAAAAATATTACTTGCATCTTATAGATATTTTATGTCTTGTCCTCTCGGGTTTCCTGGCGGGGCGTTACATCCCTTCTCCAAACTCAAGTTTTCCCAAAAAACCCTAAAAAATAGGCCCTAAAAACTCTCAAAACATAAGGAGAATAAGGAAAACTTTCTCTCAATACAAGCCTATGTGGAAACTCCACAAAGTTAGGCCCTATCACACAAAAATCCCCATGTCATCTTCATAATCAAAGAAAAAATAAAATTCCCCAAAGGTCGAGACTTTTTTTTATGTTAGAACCATAACCAAACCTAACCTTAGTGAATTATAATTTTAAATTTAATGATATTCCTTAATATTCAAATCATGGTTCAATTAAGAATGGTACTGAATAGAATTTAATATTCACTTATATTTGAAATCAAAATTTAATATAGAAAAATAAAATATTATTACTATTATATATAATAATATTATATCAGCGTGTTGCCCATATCGCTGAATAGACATTTCTTTCATACTCTTTTTTATTGTTTCTCTTTTGCTTTAATAATTTTTTACCCCACTTTAAGTTTAATGTTATATTATTATTACAGTTTTATATATTTATTATCGTGTCTATATATCATTGTTGATGTTATAAACTTCATGTTTCGCTCTACTCCTTCCATCGCATAACCTTTTTTTACCCCACTTTAAGTTTAATATTACATTATTGTTATAGTTTTATATATTTATTATCATGTTTATATATCATTGTTGATGTTATAAACTTCATGTTTCGCTCTGCTCCTTCCATCGCATAACCTTTTTTTACCACACTTTAAGTTTAATATTATATTATTATTACAGTTTTATATATTTATTATCATGTCTATATATCATTGTTGATGTTATAAACTTCATGTTTCTCTCTGCTCCTTCCATCGCATAACCTTCCCCTTCTTCCTAGAAAGACACTTTGAAGGAAAAGATTACTATTTCCCATGTGCAAAAGGCTCTTTCATACTTGAGTTGGATTCGATCGAAGATAAGGTAAAGGTGTTGAAGACTGGACCATGGGTTTTCCAACGCGAGTTCCTTTGTATCAAGCCCTTGTACCGTATCTCCCTTTCTTCTACTTTTCTGTAGGTTCATTTACCTTATCTCCCTTTCCGATTTTTGGAGTTGGGCAGCTTACAAAGCATTGACAACAGTTTAAGAGAAATTTTATGTGCTTTAGCAAAGACGATGAACTATGCAAGCTCCATGTGCAGTCAGATTTGGATGGAGATGGACTTTTCTAATGGTCTCCTAGCTGAGACTCTCCCGAATGTTGGCAAACAAAAATGGTGGCAACAAGTGGACTATGAAATGATTTCTTTTAGATGCAGACAATGTTTTTCAACAAAGCATTCCTCCCTTCTACATCTTAAATCCAGAAGTAGGACTTTTGCTTCATAGGTAACTCCCACTTGGTGGATCAACACTAAACCTCACCATTATGTTGTTCCTCCTTAATCGGTGGTAAGCTCCTTCTTGGCGCCAAACACTTATTTCTTCTTCATCCACCTTTCTGGCCAAATGTCTTGATTCTCCCCCCAAAGCTCTTCTGCAGAAATCTCAAATGCCACATCTGCTGACAATTCCAAGATTACATGGGAGAAAGGGGATCTTAAAGGGGGCCCTTGTTCAACCACTTCTTAGCCATCTTTGGATATCTTAGGGATGGAGGGGCATTTTTACAAGAGTGAAAACTCAAATGGAAGCATTCATCATGGATTGCATTTGTTTCTAGATTAGGATTGGACTAAAGTTAAGAAGAAAAAATCTCTCTCACTCAAGTCCATACATTGTATATCATTAATATTTGCATAAAAGAAATGGGATAATTCTCATGTTGGGTGATTACACTTTGCGAAGATTGAGTGAGATAAAAGTTAGAACGTTATATCCCATTAAGTTCAGGGTTTATATTTTAGACAGTTGTTTTAAATTAGTTTTGATGCTCCCCTATTAGATGGATGATGTTCTTATTGATTTTTTATGTTTTCTATTGAAAGGAGTGGACTCTTAAGGTAGGGTCCAATTTGGAGCTTAAGCTTCTATTTTCAAGGAGGAAGAGATCCCTTGAAGAAGAAAACAAACTTCTACAAGGATTATTTGGAATCTTCTCCCAGAAAATATGAGCCACTACATTTTAGGGTTGCATATTTGAGCAAAAAAATATGGTGGGGCTAGAATTTGCCCCACTAGCTTAGGAAGTACCACCAGATTTAAAATATTACTAAAAAATCTCAGCCATACTGAAATTAAATTTAAAAGAAGTGACCCTGGATAGGACCCCACCCTTAATCTACAACTTATTGTATATGTAGTGTGTACATATACAAACATACATAAATGTGTCTCCATATATGTATATGTCTAAATATTACTAATATTTCAGATTTGAAAATATAGAATTTACTTCTAATATTCAAAATTTGACAAAATTCAATAAATAAAAACTTAAAATTTGCCAAAGTCAAAAATCTAATTTTTTTAAACTGTGTAAAATGTAAATCAATCAATATAATAAACATAATATTGGAAGCTGAGACATATTTTAGCATTAACAAAAGCACAATTTCAAACTTTCAGTACTGATAATAGGGATTACGCAGAGACAAAGCAGATTGTTTGTACCATAAAAAAATTTTGTTGTGATTACATGATGTTTAAGCATAGAAACTCTAATTTACAGCTTAGTCTCTAATTTCCCAAGTGACTCCTCATCTGATCTCTTAATTAACAAGGCATGTTCTCTATACCAAAACAACTCTTAAATGGCAGCAAGGCCGTTTTGGTGGGAACGGTGGCACCACTCAAAGTTTGAAGGAAAACATAGTCTTTGGAAAACAGGTTTCGAAGGCCAAAGACGGAACACGTAAGAAGGTGCAGAGGAGCGGTGTGCATGAATTTGTGAAGCAAATATCTTCTCCCTTCATCGAAGGTGGGGCTACGCCAGTGGAAGATAATCCTTACATGCTCTACTCCTCTGGGCAACGCATCCCACGAACTCACCTCAACAATACTTTCAAACTCCTCTGGCACACCTTTCAGAACCACCACAAGAGGGGCGTGAGAGAGTTGTCTCAAAAGGGAAAACGCCCCTACAAAACCAGGGGCCGTAGGTCGTTCTTCCATTTCCATTTGGGAGAAGTGGCGAAGGAAGGCGAGAGTTCTGATGGTGGGCATGGCCTTCATGAGTTCCATACACTCTTCCATGCTCCCTCTTCCATCAAAGCTCACGTGTACCGCATCCATTTTCTGTAGTCTTGATCCTAAAACTCTCATCTTTGCTTCATTCATGCTACGCTCCTCCTGCCCATCCCACCCGCTAAAGTAGAAGAAAGCACACTCCAATTCCAGCGGGGACCTTAGCGTTGCATATGTCTCCAGCTCCTTCATGCCCAATATGAAAAGGGATTTGGCATATTTGAGGTGGGGACAGCTCTGCAGAAAGGCAGCGTGGACACGTGGGGGATTGGGCAGTAGGGAATTTGTAGAATACCATTCCAGCTTGGCGCAGTTCCTCCCCACAATGTCTAAAATCACAAGGGGTTTCTCTCCTCCTCTGACATACTGGTGCTCCTTGTCAACTTCCAGCCGTTGCAGGTGCTGCTGAGATGTAAGAAACTTGTGGAGGAAGTAACCACGCGCAAGGATCTCCAACGCCCGCGGTGTACCCGCATACAGCTCCATTTCGGAAATTGAGAAGGAGAAGAATCCCAAAATGGAGTTCAATGTTTGGTCATCGTATGTGTGGTGGCGGTGAACGTCGAAGCAGAAACGGAGAGTGGAGAGGCGGGTGAGGGAGAAGTGGGAGATGAGGCGACTGCAGATGGATGGCGTCACGCTTTCGAAACACGACATGTCCACCCTACGACGCTGCTCGCATAGATGTTTGGCCTGGGATGCCATTGCCCTGCAGCACAATATCAAGTTCCCAACATCTTTCAATGATACCTTTTCCCCTATTTCGCTCATTATCTCATCCGGGACCTCTGCCATTGGGTTTCTCCTTCCTTCGCTCATCCTGCACGCAAATTCTCTCTCACCATCCATGTATTAGGAAGCTTTATAACCTAATTATATCCAGGATTCTTAGGATTTTCCGATCTTAAAATTGAAAATGCATGAAGATTGAAATAACCGAAAGGCGTTTTACATGCAATTCTACTTTTATAGTTCTAACTTTGACATATGTATAGGTATGACTAAACTTAGCCCAATATTTAAATTCCTTTGTGAAGAAAGCAAAAGGCCTTTTAAAAACAACAGAATACATGCAATTTCTAATCCGGACAGTCTCTATCTCCTTCTATATATAGGAATTACTAAATTCTTTTTTCCTCTTTAAAAAAAATTCGAAGTAAATGTAATTCTAGAAATTGTCATTTAACAAACATAAGAATAAATATAGCTATATTCATAAATTTTAAATTTTTATTATCATATTCAAAATGATTAATCATAAAATTTAATAAGATTGTAAAAATATACTTATATATATAATTTTTAAATAAAATAAATTAATATTTTAAAAAATAAAAAATATTTTTAAATAAATAAAATAAAATAATAATTTTTAACAATATATTTTCTGAAGTAGACATATGATTGACTAAAAATATTTTTTTTTTTGGCATTGCCCATCTTTTTGTCTTCTTAGGGATTTTTTTTATGGAGTTATTAAAACAACTAGCTGCAAGGTTTTTTGTAGCATGCCAACTAGATAAACTATGGAATTTATTTTCATGTGTTCTAAGTATATGATAGTTTTTTTTTGGGATAAAGTATATGAGAGATGAGTTTTGTGAACACTACTCATGAAACTTGGGTCAATGAGTTTGACTCAGAAACTACACAGCAATATCACAATATGACTTGTAGAAAATATCTCCTACTTTTCAATTAATGACCTTAAGGAGCTTTATAATGAATGGTTTATAAGGCAAAACACTTGTTGAGTATGCTTGAGCTACAGTAGTATTGAGATGGGTAAGCTTGGAAGTCTGGGTGCTTCACCTCTCTGAACATCACCTATGATGCAATGAATGTTAAGTGTTCCATTCATTCTACTCCCCCATAATTTTTATTTTTTAATATATTGAACAATTGAAAGAAAGGTTACAGCAACATGCAAATACAAATCCCAAATTTAGTAACATGAATAAATTGTAGTAAGAATAGAATGTTGTAATAAGATCATTTAAGAATTTGGAGCAGCCCAAATCACGTGGGCCAAGCACTGGGACAACACCAACTCCAGAGTCTTCCTTGTAAGCTTTAAATAAACAGCTATAGCCACTTTTGATTGTTCGAGCTAGTCCATCGATTGACATTAGTCTTAGAAAAAACCTGTAGCTGAAAGAATAAATGATTATATCACTACCATGTTTTACAGAAAGCTGCGAGGATTAACTTTTACATAAAGTGGACTCAGTGGATCGGGCACTTTTTTGGGCAACAGAGACTTATAATACCCTATAATATACTTTAAAGGAGTTTGATTTCTTATTTCTCAGCATACTTAGTGAATGAAGTTCTGAGGCCTCATAACCAATATCAATGTGAAATCCCTAAATCCCTCGTATGCTGCAATAAATGGAGATTTGGTCCAGTCAGTCTTATCAAGCCCTCTTTTTGTGTCCCAATCATCTGTATTCCACATACTTAAGTAGATCTTCATGTGTTGATTGAATGGATTTCTCACTCCTAAATCCTTGTTGTTCTTGAGCACTCTGTTTGGAATATTCTCTACAAAGAAAGCAATCTGACTCATGTTCCAGAGAACAGAGTAAGAATGGAATTCTTTAGTAGGTTCAAACCAGAGGTATATATATTGTTCTGTATCTCCTCTCTCTCTACTGAATGCCTTGCTTTGAAGAATGAAGGGCTGTCCAAGCCAATTGCCTATGAACTCAAAGTCTATCACATCATGTTCAGAGTTCTTTGATGATAGATAAGATAAGAATTAGTGAGAATCTTGCAGAATCACTAGGAACCATCATTGTCTGCATGCTAAAGTGCCCAAGAAAGTATGTACATTTCGAATGATATCTAGGATGATCATATATGTTGGTTTGGAGCAATTCAAGAAAGTACATAAGATAATTAGGGATTATTCTCTTTTGATAGCGTCTAATATTTCTGGAAAGTAAGCCTACTGTTCTATGTAATTCATCTGTTTCGAATTCAAATGTTCCCATGGAGTAAAGTTTCTCCTCTCCCATCATTTTAGGGTTTTAATTTTTATGTCAATTTCATCACAAGCAAAAACAGTAGCAAAATGGCCTTGTGGAAAATGTCTTGAAAAGTGTTGAATAGATTTCAGATTAGTCTGTTCATAGCCTCTAGATTCAAGTGTGTGAAAGAATTTATGTTTGCTCAAAGAAATGAAATTGAGATTGAAACGATGTCTCAAAATGTGAGATATCTACCTTTCTCCCCAAAAATGTAAATTTTGTTAAAAGTTGTGAAGATCCTGAACTCAAACTAAATTTACATAAACATGCAGAACCAAATAAATGAGATTGCCCAGTGTTGTACTCCAAAATTGCTGGAAAACTACTTTAGAATTATTTAAAATTCAAATTATAGTATTACTATTTTTTAATTTACAATTTATATGAATTTTACTGCTATTAGTGCCAAAATACAGTAATACTAAATAATAATCTTTCTTTAATTTAATATAATGAAGAAAAGCCTTGTTCTGCAGGCTGGCAACTATATCAGTGAGGAATTCTTTCATTGGTGTAAATGAAAGTTCAAACTTTCTCATCTTCTCATTGGAGAATTTTGTAAACATCTTTCCTTGGATTTGTATTGTATGAACACCTGCGGAGAAAGTGGACAGAAGCATTAGTTGATTAATATACAAAAATCATTTAGATAATCCTGAGCACAATTTAAGGATTACGCAGTAAAACCTGTAACAGAAGTGAATAATTGGGAAAGAAACCCAGAAACAGAATTCTTCTAAAGAAATTTATTAACATTAAAGATTCTATTATGCTGGTCTCCGACTCAAACAATGTTTTTCCAATTGACCAGCAACCAACACATTCAAGCCCTTACTGCTTTGGCTCTCTACTATTCAATTTCTCAAGTGCCTTTGATCTCTTTTACTAAGCTTTTTGAGGTTCTTCCGAAACTCTATCATTATATTGGAAGATATCCAAGCAAAGCCTCTTAAGCTCTTCGGCCTGGGAAATGGATGTGCGATTGAATACAATAAGATTCCTGTAGAACTGAGATTGCCAGGCCTTCAATTTCTCTTCATTTTGAAGCAGAGCTTCCTGATGAAGCTTACCATTACATACCCTGTTCCCCATTTCTTTGCAGACTTGATACCAAATCTGAGAATATGACCTTTCACCTGAGATTCCACCAAAACCTCAGACTTCTCCCCTTTGGACAGAAAACAGAGCAACCATTGTTTCTCTGCAGGGGTAAGATACACATTTTTTCTGATTTTTTGCTCTCTCATAACTAAATTGATTCCAATCTCCTTTCCATCCATGAAGGGGTTTGTTAGCATATTTTTCTTCCTTAGCAGTAATTTCAAGGAAATTGCCTTTGGCAATATCTTGGAACCCTTATTAGGTTTTTGGAATAATTTCTTCACGACGATAAGCTAAATATTTATTTTATTTTAGCTTTTTTGGTTTTTTGGTTTTTTAAAAATGCTTTTTTACAGTATGGAACATGTATATTAAAGGTGCCTCTAAATATATGGCAAATGTTTGGAAGTTTAGAGGATTATTGTCAATTTTTGTTAAAGATTTTGCTAAATATTATTGTGTATATCTAATTTTTAAATCCGTTTACAAACACTAGTAAATTTAGGGGAATCATGTACGATGCATTTAAGTATTTTGGTAAGTGATTTTAAAGATTACGTTGTAATTTTTATAAAAGTCTGAATACAATTTACCTTTGGAAGCCTATTCTATGATCGTTTATGAATTTTGGAAGACATAAAGTTTATAATATCATTACTTTCTATTGTTTGGCAAGTTAAAGTTTACAATAAGTTGACTCAAATATATATCCAGGAAGAGGTTGCCATAGCACCAGTACAATCCTTTCCTCTGTAGTTCCTTTTGTAGGTTGAGTCTGGATGAAGTGTTTGACCTGGTCCTAAAGCTGAAGTTGGTCAAATTGTGGAAAAGCTAGAGCAAGTCACTCTACAAGCTCCTCTAGGTCATCATGTGCCAAGGCCTTCTCAGATTGTAATAGCTGGAACAACACCATTGCCAAGCAAGGGAGTGTGATTCCCATTGCGTGCACGAATGGGGAAAAGTGGTGTGAGGTGCATTGTCAAAGCTAATTAGGCTTAGAAAGAGGTAATCAAAATGTGATGTTTTCCTCTTCTTCAAAAGCATCAACCTTGAATACGGGCATCCACATCTCACTATCTTATAAGTGAAAGCCTTTCAAATACCAGAAAGAATTAAAGTGGGTTACCAAATATCATTAATCTTAACGATAGGTCCCATCTCCATGTAGTTCTTATCATGTAGATCCACAGCTCCAGACAGATTATGATAAGCTATACATTGGTTTGACTAGAATTGTTTTTATGATTGTTCATTATAAAATAAAAATTTCCAAGCTTACATTGGCTGTATTTATGAATTACAAGTAATTGTATAATTATATTGTCAAAAGTATATTGCCATTTATCTCAAAGGTTTCCACAGTCAATATTCACATTAACCTAATTGTTCTATGTAAATTGTAGAGCGTATAAAACCAAGTTGCCATTTGCGAGAAGATTTAGCCTCACTACATACTACTCAAGGTAATGCCAATTTTGCCAAACACATTATGTTGCTTCTCTCTTTCTATTGGAAAAATTTAGCTACCAGCATCTCATAAATTTTCAAAAATAATTTTTCATTTTAGTATTTATAATTGCTCTCGAATTTTATTTCATTTATTATTTCTTTATATTTTTATTACAATATTTGTAACAAGATTCAGTAATGGTTACAATATGTATGTTAAATTTTGTAATAGTTCCCTTTTGCAACTTGTAGAAGACATGCCAATGAAAAAAGAGAAGATTTAAAGAAATGTATCTCTTCATATTTGATTCTTGAAATGGATGCTAGGATCCTCTAAATTCAACACTGTTCCCCTTAGATGAGTTTTTCATGTGACTTTTGCCAGCTAATATGTTTTTTTCTTTTTAAAAAATGAGTTTTTCATGTGACTTTTTCTAGCTAAATTTGCTAGACTCAACCAATTTTGAAAAATTTGCTAGTACTTAGCAACAAGTCCTTAAGTCTTGGGGTAAGTGCAGAAAGATGGGGGACCAAAAAGGGGTATAAGATGCCACTTTTTTTTCTGAAATCATCAAACTCTTAACTTCAATGAGAAATTGAGGATAGTTAGACTCAAAATTCTAAAATGTGATAATAACAAAAGTTGTTCTACTCCGAATCTAGTTTCTAAACTACTAATTTATTTTAGAAATGGTGGAGATTAAGGCCTTCAAAAAGGTGGAGCACAAAAAGTGGTCCTATTTTTTGTGAAAAAACATAACATAGCGTCTGGTGTGCTCCCCCTAAAATGTTACATTTTTTATAAATTTGTTTAATCGTTCTGGTGAGAAGTTAGCTAACACCACCTAGTTTATGCTAGATTTTTCTACTAATTTTTTTATAAAATTATAATTTTTTGGGGAATTTCCGAAGTGGACACATCTTGAAAAATGTGAAATTTATGTGTGCTCTCCCTAGAAATCATTAAAAACTAATCGAAAATTAAAACTTCTTTTTTTTTTAAAGTGTGTAGAATGGAGTCTAGTTTCTGAAAATGTAACTTGTTTCAAAATTTGATGAACGAACCAAATCTAAGCCCAAAATAATACATGTTGGTTTTTTGACAAAAATCAGACATACATACAAAAGAAATTAGAGATGAAAAGCTTAACATAATCAGAATTCAAAATAGATTATATGGTTAGATAGCTAACAGAGATATCTACAATATCAAGTTGTTTGATTTTATCATTATGGGGTCGCATGCAATCATGTCGCACGGTGAACATCCTCAGTCTGTGACTTTACTAGCCCATCTGGGATGTATGAGTATGGCACTCCCTCCCTTACCCTTTTGATGATTGGTAAAAACACTTCTGGCATCTTTCCATATGCATTTTAAGGTGATATCCAAGCAAAATCCTACTTCTTTGATTTCTTGGAGCAATAGGAAGTCTACTCATTTCTGCATTCTAATGAATCTTTTGACCACATACTTCCTGTCTAGGGACTCCAGTCCCCTCACATTCCAAGATGCGAGTTTAAAGTCCATAGCATGATTAGGAGTCCTCATCCATGGGAGCTTGGAAGCTCTTGAAACAATTGGGAAGACTTCTCTTTTGTATTTTCAATGGCTTAATGTTGGAGATATGATTGGGAGGCCTACCTCTCTTTCTCTTAATCTTGGGAGCCCCTTCATCTTCCTTAGGGATAATCCCCCTCCCCATCTGGTCCAAATCTGACATCTTGGATTGGGGTTTTCTGATCTTCTTTTCAGCCTTGAAGCTATATTCAGTAGGACCATTCCCTTCAAAAGGCACTAAGGCCAATTCCATCCCTTTAATCTCCCATTCCTCCGGTTCTTCAACCTCTTTGTACACTCCTTGGGGGGGTCTCCCTTCTCATCCTCATAGAGGCTCTTCACAGGCAAGGGAGGTTTCTCTATCGTAGGAGGCATGTGGTTTAAAGGGGCAGAGATGAATGTAATAGACACGTTGTTGAGTCTATCATCCTTGTCATAGGCATCCTCGATGGCTTCCAAGGCTCCATATGCACAACTATTAGAGGAATCCTCTAAGTTCTGGTCTGCACCTCTGGGTTGGATGGGTTGATATCTTCTTAATCTTGTTAAGGAAAATTTGTTGGGCATTCAAGATTTTGTGTTTTGGTGCACAAGATTCTTCAGCTTCACCCCAAAATCTAGGTTCTCAACTTGTGGGAGGTCAATTAACTCTTCAAATCTCAAATTAGAGGGAGGGATCCGACAAGTCTCATCATTGAAGGTCCTCCTGATTGCATCCAAGGATGCTGCAATAGCATCAGACGAGGTCAGGATGCTAACATCAAGGTTTTTAGAACTCCCAAGATGGGGAGCAAGTGAGTATGTTTTATCACTGACTAGTTTAGTGTCACCTTTTCTTACAATATTGGTTTTTGAGGTATACTACTTTTTATTCAATAGTTGGCACTCGTGCCTCATGTGGCCTTCCCTTCTGCAAAGGAAGCATGAATTAAGTCCTCCTAGGAAGGAGATTGGGCAATTATAATTGTGTTCATCTAGGTCAAAAACAATTTCTCCCGGGAGGTCAATCCTCAAGTTAATTGTGATCAGAACTCTAGCATCTGTGTGAGAAAGAAGAATGTTAGTTTTATCCACTCTGAGGACCGTGTTGAATGGTTCTAGGGATTGAGGGATAATATTCCATAGGAACAGTGGGATGCTACCCAAGGTTATCCATCGGGGGCTCGAAAGGGCCAAGACTTTGTTATGGACAGCGTTGTGTGTCCATGGCAATGCCCTAAAGTTGGCATTGTCTATCTTCCAGAATTGTCAGGAGATGATATCTTTCTAGGATTTAGGGATTTTAAGGAAAATCAAAAATATTCCTTTTTGGACCATTTGAATGAAGGAGAAGTGGTACCCAAGCTTTTTCCCCCAGACATTGTGAAGCCAGTAACTGAGGAAGGTTCTCGACAGGAGTTTATGAATGTCTTTGGTGCTAGAAAGATTGCAGTGTTTCTAAGAGAGTCCTTCTCTTTCTCTATAGCAATTGACATATAAGAATTAGGCTTAATGATATGTATACAGTAGTAGGACTAGCTTTCTCACCTCCATCGTTGTTTCCTCCTCCTGCTTGGGTCGTTTGTCCGCCATCAATAACGAATCTTGCCTCCTGCAGAATAACCGCTTCCTCGCTTAGCGCTTGCTTAAACATCTTGCCTTGGTCGTCTGAGCCTGCTCCAGGAGAATGAGTAGACATGGTTAGGTTTAGGGTATAAAAATGGGGGCTGCATTGAATGCCCATTAGCTTGCAAAGCCAATTCAATTTTGAGATCTGCTCCTCAAGATCCAACCAATTTTTTTTTTTTAATATTATTTTGTTTTTTATATAAGGAGCTAGGGTTTCAAAACCCTAGCTATGCATCTGAATGGTCGAGGTAAGTGCACAAAGGCGGCCGAAGAGGAAGTGACAACATTGTGAGGGAGTGGAAAATGGCACTGCATTTTGGATCATGGCAGAGAGAGGGTGGCCTATTTATTTGTTTGCAGAGAGGGGAGGCGCGCAAGTGCAAGGCAGGGGAGGAAGAGTGGAACGTCGATGCCCTGGAATGATATAAATGAGTTCAGAATAATCTTGGATTGATTTAGGAATATTAGGAATGATTAGGATTGATTAGGATTGGTTTAGGAGGATGATCAATTCTGCCAAAATGAGAGAAATATTAGTAATTGATGACATGGAAGAACGACACAATATTAGTGAATAGAAGACATGCTAAAAAGGGGACACATAGGTGTGAACCATTTTTGGGTGTCTACATCTTGCCCCTCTTTGGCTACATTTCTGATTTTGTTTACACATGCAAGAAATATAGAAAATAGTTATAAATATTGTATTATAGTTGCATATTTCTCTTATTAAAAATGGCTTAGCATTTAAACAAACTTACACAAAATACCATGTTTGTTGCATAAAATAAATTGTTGGGTTTTTTCTATTTTCTATCATAACATGTTGTTAGTATTATATATATTTGTGCATTTCTATTTGTTGTTTGTTGTTATTATAATGATGCTTTTATTGTGTATTTATGCATTCATGTAATATAAATACAACTATATATATACACTATTATATTTTGT
>MU227772.1:116949-140296 GCA_018584345.1 Thuja plicata
GGTTTACTCATGACCTTGTTATGAAATATTGATGCATGCCTATACAAGAGACTTGTGTTCTACTTACAATTCAGAGTTAGTTGACCCAGGGGTTTATTCTGTGTGTGTTATGTTCTCAAACCATTTTTGGTGCATCACCTAGTAGGTAGTTTGCTTTCAGTCATTTCCCTTCAAGCACTCCTATCCCTTTCCCTCAAAAGATTTACTTTCCTGTTTGAGAAGCAAATTAAGGTGATTATCCAAGAGGAACCAGCCTAGAACCTGGAGGTCTCATCTCAGTTAGCATAGGTCCCACAACCTGGAGATGATTCCCTTGTTATACTGGATTATCAAGACCAAGAGAGCTTGAGATCAGAGGCGCAAATTCAATGTATAACAATAATTAATCTGCATTAACTAACATAAGGCGGCACATAAATAGATTTACATCATAATTGAAATGTTGAATAACATAGCATAGGATCTTACAGATCCTCAAATAATAACATGTGTTCAAATAGTCCAAGTGTCTCAAAATCAGTATCAACTAAATAGTATAGTAAGGAAAAATAATGCTAAGCTATGATGGTATGGGGTAGGCCTCACATAGTCTTCACTGATACTTATTCAAACTCTGTGTTGTCACTTCTTTCTTCTTCTCTATCTTTTTCACTATATTTTCACTATATTCTCACTATATCTCTTTCTCTCTCTGATCTCCTTTTAAAGTATTTGTCTGACCTAATTAGGGTTTCTCGATTCTTTCATAGTTCATTTTCATAGTAGGATATCCTCCTTGATTCTAGTCTTTTCTTTTCCTTTCGCTGATAGAACTTTCCAATAAGTTTTTTCGATAATCATCCCAACTGGGAACGATGTATCTTTATTGCATTATCATACCTCCATTTATTTTGTAGGTAAAGTCTAGATTACCCTTGCAAACTTTGTAAAAGACCAGTAAAAGTGTTTGTGCGTAGTCATGTTACCTGCAGTTGGTCACAATGAAGTAATTTAAATTAAATACTATTTTAATTTAATTAAATGATAGATTTATGTTGACAACAAATATATCGTATATGTATTCCATTAATTTGAAATAAAACAATTATTGTTGGAAAAAAAATGGAGATTGACTTTTTGATTTATTTGATTTAAGTGGTTTAAATTTTAGTCAAAACACCTTTTTTGGAAAGGCTTTATATTTTAAAAGCGAGTTCATTATTCTCACTCAGGTTTTGGAAAGTGGAAATTCGTTCTCCAACCCTCATTTGAAAAAAATTATTTTTCTTTGTTGGGGGAGATTGTGTTGCCAAATTTTTTGGGCATTGATTAGTTGGATCCATGTCGGGATCGGTTTGTGTTGCCAATAATTTCGTTAACTCTCACAAAGTTTTCTTATTTTCCTCCTTGTTTTGGATTTTCTTTCCACTTTGAGGTAGGAAATCTCATTTCTCCATTGTTATTTGATTTTAGCTTACCTAGTTGGTTGCATTTTCTATGTGGGATGGTATTATGTGTGTTCCCCACTTGTTTAGTTTAATTTATTACCTGTTTGGGTTTATATGTAAATTGGGTTTTTGAAATGTGATTTTATATGTTTTTATGTTGCTCACTTTTTTGTGTGGACAGAACGATAATTTTATTGGATTTTTGTGATGTTCACTTGAAAACCATGAGTTTTCCCATAATCGTGAAATTTTATGTTTGAATTTTGGTTATTTTCGGAGATCATTAATGGAAATGGCCTCCAAAATTGGTTTTTAGCCTTGAATGACATTTTTTGAAAGTTTTAATTTAATAATTAATGAGTTGATCCAATGTGGAATGTTTTTTATTTGTGGGATTTCCATTCAAGGATCATTGGGATTTGATCTCTTGGGTTTATCATTGATTGAGCATGCTTCTACACAATTGCCAATTGTGGCTTTCGAAATCAATCTCTTACTAATTTTATATTTTTATGCGTTTAAATATTGCTATATGTTGTGAGACATATTTGGGATCATATAGAGATGCATACTTTTGGCTATGATGCCAATTGAATGTGCATGTTACACATATGCTTTGTTGCAAAGTGATTTAAGGGATATTGTGGATAGTGTGATTTGGGTGATAATGATATATATTGGTATTATTTTGGTATTGGATGACCTTGTTAGACCTGCCCTCTTGGCAATTGTCATAATGCATGATCATTTTGGGATCTACCCTCTTGGTGTAGGCCAATTGAGTTAACCATGTATTTGGTTGGATATAACCTTTGTGTCTTTGAGAATTTTATTATTGTCTTAGTTGTGGCATTATACCTCCTTTTGTGAAGTTGAACCTTACGATAACATGTTTTGATTTGGTATCGAGAGTGGCTCCTAACACATCTCGAACCCACAAGTGGCTAGATGGTAATTATGGTCGAGGAGTTGTTAAAAGTAAAAAAAAAATTGAACAAATGGACTAAAAAATAATCAAGATAAGTAAAGTCCCCAAGAACACCATGACTACTATCATGAGGCCATGGGTGATTTGAGATGGCAATTTGCACATATATGTGCATGTGGAAGTGATTCTTATATGTCCAACATTCTCTACCATATGAGAAATTGATCGATGTTGGGGAGTAGTCTGGTACTTGTTGGCATGCTTGATGACATTCCCTATGCTTAGTACTCTAACATCTAAGTCCTAGTAGTCTAAGTCACACCTTTTGGATATTGGTTTCTTGAGAATGTTCAATATTGTACTATGATTTATGCTTCTTCATGTTGAGTATTACTCAGTCAGTAGGGATAACTTTAGTGGCGAATGTCTTATGTCAGTGATGTGGGATTTGGAAAATATAATATGTATATTGTAATGCCCCACCAGGGAACCCAGGAGAACTAACCTAAGCATGCAACTAAGTTAACAGGATAAAAAAAAAATTAAATGTTTATAAACAATAATGTTAACAATGCGGAAACAACACAATGAAACCAATGACATCTACATAAATATAACTCAATAAAGGTTACAAATCTCGAGGGTTCCTTGACATAGAATTACTTAAGAAAACTAATCTAAGAAGTACAACTATAAAGAACTAACATAAAGGATACATCAACTGAATTCGGAAATATATATCTTGTATAATAATACCACATATACATCTGATACCCAAGGCATACAACTGAACCAACATCCACTGCACAAGTCACGGGGTATGCCATAATAAAAAACAATACAATACATCCTGTGAAAGGATGGTAACCATTATACACATATGGTACAAATATACAAATCATGAAATTGAACAAGTCTCCAGAAGGATAAGAAGATAGAAGAAGAAGAAGAACTACAAAAAATATCATCCAAGCATGAAGACGAACGTCGAATCTCAATAGTAATAAGAATCACTATCACCCGACCGCATTGAACCAAAGTTCCACTCCCAACATGCTGAGGAGATAATAACAGGCCCACTCACATGGGTATACAACAAGAAGACAACATCAAAGGTACACAAGACCATCATAAAGAAATGCATAGGAAGATCCTAGAAGCTCTTTGAATCACAATAAGGAAATCTACAAAATACCAGAGGTAACCAACACATATAGGATAACCTAAGCTGTATATAGGAAGGTTTCATCATGTACCTCTAACCCTTGAGTTTTGTCTTAGAAATCTCTCAATAGATCCCGGCACTCAAGTGACCATACACGGTATCAATAACTTCTCAAACAGACAAAGTCACTAACTATGCCAGATACACATCCCTCAAGGCAACAAGCATCATCTCATCCTCCATCTTAGCCTATAATAGCACTCAATCATGGGTGAGGACTTATATCTTATTATATTATACTAAGTCATCCTAATAAGTTATTATATTATCACTTGTTAAAAATACTTACAATAAACTATCCTAGCAGTCACTTGTGAGCTCCGGCACTTATTGCAAGCCACCCCCTACTATACAACTAGGTAACCTACCCTAGGTTCACAAGAGAACATCATGAAGGTATATCATAAACCTCATCACTTATTCCTGCTCCTATAGGGATACACCCTCAGAGAATCATAAACAATATCAAAGAGAAGAACATAACTAGTCTCGAAACTAGTTCTTGCCCATACAAGAACTATTGGTTCTCAATTAACCAAAAACACTTAGAATACTCTCACAAGATCACATAAGACTAGTTGAACAACCAGGTTGGGTAAAAATATCAAGGCTCAAAATTGATCTCAACATGAACATGCACTGAGGTACACAAAACATCATAGAATAAAAAACCCCAAACCCTCTGGTTTTGCATCCTGATAGCCATCTAATCCCAACAGACAACTGACACATAACAGTATCGTAAAAGGAAAAGAAACACACAATATTTTAAATTAGTTACTCATAAGACATATCATCACATAATGAGTACGATTCCAGAAAGGCAATAAAATAAAGTGATAAACGCATTTATAGTAACACTATGCAAATTAGTTTATCTGATAAAATTACTAATAACAATATAATTCAATTTTCCAAAGAAATATACATTAAGCCTTTATAGATTAATTTATAAAATTCACTTTATAAAAATTAACCTATTTAATAATTACTAAAGCTCAACTATAATTACAGGTAAATGTTTATTGGAATAATTCACAGAGAATGCAGTGACATACATAAATCATCATAAAAGTCACAGTTCGATTAGAAACAATCAATTGTCTTAAAGACTTCACGTAATAACAGTTCATGTATAAAGACGAACCAATATAACTAAAAGTATCCATCTATTTATATCAGCATTCGATTAAACATGCAAAGTTGTTACTATAGATAAATCATTATTACCTAACCGAACTACACAACAAATTTCTCTATTTACTAACCAACAGTTAACATCTCTAATCCACGACATTACTAAAGACAAGTTCCCTAATTGAAACAATAGTCTAGAATTGATTATAATATTAATATCACATATTGATTAATATTCTGAATTAATAACCTTTATTAATTAAAAAAAGATAGTAACAATAGTAATAATATGAACTATTAACTATTAACAACACAAAAATTATTAATATTAATAATCATCTTAATATAAAAATAAACTATAATATAACCTAATACTTTAAAATAATAACAAAGCTTCTTTCATTATTAATTAAAACATATTTTAATTCATTTAAATCTAATTCTAATCTTAAATAAAACTATTTTAATAAATTACCTTTTTAATAACAAATTTTAAACAAAATTTGAAAAAAAAACATAAATTAATAACTTAAAAAAAACACAATAATTAAAAAAAATATTAAAAACTCTAACGTTGAGGGGGGGGTCTTGACCCACCCCAACCGCAATCCGTTTAAGGAACCACCCGCGGGGGTCCCGTGCGACCTGCGGGCCCCATGGTCCCCTCTGTGGGAACACACGGTCCGCAGCCCACGGGCCCTACGACCCACAGTTTATACAGTGGTACCCGCAGGGTACCCTGCGCAATGGCAGGGGGATAGGTGTTGGCCCCCGCCACTATAAAAACTTTATTTTATTTTTTTAAAAACAAACACTCTCATGCCTAAATTAAATATATTATTTTTTCAACTTTTAAAAATTATATTTAATAATTAACAAACCAGAAGATAATATATATATTATTTATTTTTTAAGACCAGAATGCATTTTTACAGCAAGGTTATTTTTTTTTTAAATTTAATTTTTTCAATATCAATAATAAGAATAATCTTTTCTTTCCAAGAATAAATTAATTTGGGGCATATTTTCCAAGGTTAGGGAAATTTTCCCTTAATCAAAAGCCTAATAATGAAGTAAATAGGGATTTTCTCCTTGACATGCAAATTGATAAAAATAAGAAAGACTTCTAATTTAATATTAATTTGTTTATTTTTCTCAAGAAGAGACTTATTTCTTTTAAGCATGCAAATTAACTCACTTGACTTGTTTTCATGCAGATCTGATCCCAGATTTGGCAAGAACATGGCAAAGATAAGTTTTCTACATTCAAGACACAATATTTAACAGATTTGAGGTTTAAACCCTTTCTTGGCAATAATCATCAATTTTCTCTCAAAAAGGATATTTTCTACAAATTGAAACCCTAAAGGCAAATTTTAACAAATTCATTTCCACATGAAAACCCTAATGTCCATTTTGCATCTAACACCCAAAAATGAAATCTGTATGCCCACAGTCACAGATTTGACATGCAAACTTAAAGGAAAACACAAAATTGAAACAAGAACATATTTCTTCAATTTCAAAGCCCTAAACCACACAATAATCAAACAAGAAAGATCACACAAAGGATCCTAGCTTTTTGAATGAATGGAAGACAGGGATCTGAAAGCTAGAATTGACATGAACAAGATCCTACCTCAATAACTGATGAGAGGAACAAAATCCACAAATCCAAGCAAGAAGAATTCTAAAAATGCTCCAAAATGCTCTCAAGCTTTCACAAATCCTCCATCACCTGATTTTCGTTTCTCCCCTGATTGAACAACCTCCAAATTGGTTTTCAATCCAAGGATATAGAAAACCAAGCAATTAGGTTTTCAAAAGTGAAAACCCTAAACGGAATATAAATTATCTAATTAATAATTAAAAGAAATTTTGTATTTTCAATTTTCACTTAAAGCATGCATAACTCAACTTTAGAATATAAAAGCAAAGTCACAATTGAAAATGCATGAGAATATATGTAAACTAAGTAAATCGATTAATCATGCAACTTAAAGCAATATTCAATAAATAAACTTTGCACAATTAATTAAAATTAATTGAATTTAATATTTATTAAATCTCAATTATTTAAATCAAAACTTAATAATTAAATATAGGCATTTAATTAATGTTAATTATTAAATAGCCATATATTTCATATATCAATGTTTTAACCTTACTATAGGTGCAATAATTAACATTAATATTTACCAAGAATATTCATTAAATAACCAAGCCAAAAGCATCATTAAATCACCTAAAAACCATCAAAACCAAGAAACAACTGAAACAGAAACACGAACACACACAAACATGCTCGCAAATCCACGTCACTTGACAGATTCAACCACAAGGATAGTCAATCAGATTCTTGTCTAGTTCTAGGACAAAATAAGGGTTTAGGATATGGATTTTGGCCTGAATATTATCTCCCCTCTCTTACCATTGAGATATTGCGATAGGGCACACTCACTCCTGCCAATTCAGGGAAGATGTAGCTTGGTACCTGCAAACCTCTCATCACAAAGACAAACATACATGCATATAATATAGAAAATAATGGTTGAGACCAATTTATCATGTGGATCTCGCCGAAGCAAGTAACTACGACTCTGTCCCATACCATACCAAACACAGCAAACAGTAATGCAAAGCATACAAATATAGGGTCATTATTGTTAGAAAATCATAATCAAAATGACATCCTAACATATACATAACCATCATGAAACAACTATAAATCATGTACAAATAGAAGATATAATACATTAAATAGTGGATCAATAATATATTGAAATGTAATACATGAATATCCTCAAGATCAACTGAAATAAACCACACATACATAAAAAGGGCCTAAAAGAGTTCGGCAACTGAAACTGAAAAGCAAACTAAGGGGTAGGTATTACATCCTCCTCCCCTAAAACTAGGCTTACTCCTAGAAGCTGATAACATACAATTACAGTGCAATCTTTGCGATGTCCTCCCTTATACATACTATTAGGGGTCCACTTTGAACATGATAGAAACAATACTTATCACAAAACATGGTCAACAACGACAAACATTCAGAATAGCCACCATACAACTCAAAGAAAACCCAAGTGGGAGAACTTCCAAAGTTCAACATAAAATCATAAAGGTGCACCATTGCAACAATAAATCAAATGTGATTAACGCCACAAACTAGACAACGAAAAGAGATTTGGGTGACTAATCCAGTCATAAGAAGATTCAAAATGAATTTAATGTTGACCACATACAACACGACAAGATATCAACCAACCAAAATGAATAATCAAAATATAAACATTTCACATAACAAGGTGACTAGAAGTAGCCACACTCAAGGGAGTAGTCGCTTCACGACATCCAAGATCTTTCACGCTAGATGCGTTAGAGTATGCACACAATCACTCAAGGAAGACAATTGTTATATCTCTAACATCATCTTTATGCAACTTTATGTAATTATATATTCTACTATGTTACTAACATTAACATTTAATCAAGCATTTGCAAAATGATACAAATAGGTTAAGAGTTCTACTATGGATGTAATACATAATTTACTTGGGGACTTAGGTCCTTTACCCAATTAACCTATAACAATGAGTACAATTCTAAATCTATTAATGCTCTCCCAATGAATGATGTATATTTATAAACAATGCACAATGTATTGAACAAACAAGAATTTACTTTCCAATTTCATAATCATTCATAATCTCAAGCTGATTTGCAACACTCACACAATATAGTTCATATAACTCAAATAAATTCAATTCAATACAACAAGCAAGTCTAATCATTCATGATCAATAACATCACACTCATAGGGCAAAGAAATAGGTCACTCAAGAGAAATCACAAATCACTCAAAGAGAATGAAAATAGGCAACAAGGAGTTCTTCAAACTAGGACTCTGTCACCACAACATATCACATACAACATACATCAACTATCATGCTATAATGGAGGAGGCAGTCAAATGACCATCACCAAGTCTTCATACATACAAACCACACAAGACCACAAGAAGAAAGCCAACTTCTCACTATCAAAACACTCCTATAGATGATTATGCACTTCATGACCAACGATGAGACCAAAGACCCTAGAGTTTCAATCACAGATATTAACACAATTCGAGCCTCAGTAGGTATCCACCTATAACAACCAGGACTAAGCATCACCCCCAAATCAAATGGGAAGAATAACATAAAATAATAAGAGATCATGAACAATGACTGTCAAGACACGAGGAGACTTGTGCAAACATGCACTACTAACCATTCTAATGGGCACACAATTTTTCCAGAGCTCCCAATGTAGAAACGTGTGCTCTGATACCAAGTGTAATACCCTGCCAGGGAACCCAGGAGAACTAACCTAAGCATGCAACTAAGTTAACATGATAAATTATTTTAAATGTTTATAAAAAATAATGTTAACATTACGGAAGCAACACAATGAAACCAATGACATCCAAATAAATATAACTCAACAAAGGTTACAAATCTTGAGGGTTCCTTGACGTAGAAGTACTTGAGAAAACTAATCTATGAAGTACAACTATAAAGAAATAACATAAATGATACATCAAATGAATCCAATAATAATCATTTTGTATAATAATACCACATATGCATCTGATACCCAAGGCATACAACCAAACCAACATCCACTGCACAAGTCACAGGGTATGCCATAATAAAAAACTAATACAATACATCATGTGAAAGGATAGTAACCAATATACACATATGGTACGAATATACAAATCATAAAACTAAACAAGTCTCTAGAATAATAAGAGATAGAAGAAGAAGAAGAACTACAAAAAGGATCATCCAAGCATGAAGATGAATGTCAGATCTCAATGGTAATAAGAATCACTACCACCCGACCGTGTGGAACCAAAGGTCCACTCCCACCGTGCTGAGGAGGTAATAACAAGCCCACTCACACGGGTATACAACAAGAAGACAATATCAAAGGTACACAAAACCATCATAAAGAAATGCATAGGAAGATCCTAGAAGCTCTCTGAATCACAATAAAGAAATATAGAAAATACCATAAGTAACCGACACACGTAGGATAACCTAAGTTGTATATAGGAAGGTGTCATCATGTACGTATAACCCTTGATTTTTGTCCTAGAAATATCTCAATAGATCCCGACACTCAAGTGACCATACATGGTATCAATGACTTCTCAAATAGACAAAGTCACTAACTATGTCAGATACACACCCCTCAAGGCGACAATCATCATCTCATCCTCCATCTTAGCCTATAATAGCGCTCAATCATGGGTGAGGACTTATATCTTATTAGATTATACTAAGGCATCCTAATAAGTTATTATATTATCACTTGTTGAAAATACTTACAATAAATTATCATAGTAGCCACTTGTGAGCTCCGACACTTATTGCAAGCCACCCCCTACTATACAACTAGGTAACCTACCCTAGGTTCAGAAAAGAACATCATAAAGCTATATCATAAACCTCATCATTGATTCCTGCTCATATTGGGATACACCCTCAGAGAATCATAAACAATATCAAAGAGAAGAACATAACTTTCAAAACTGGTTCTTGCCCATACAAGAACTATTGGTTCTCAATTAACCAAAACCACTTAAAATACTCTCACAAGATCACATAATACTAGTTAAACAACTAGGTTGGGTAAAAATATCAAGGCTCAAAATTGATCTCAACATGAACATGCACTGAGGTACACAAAAGACCATAGAAATAGAAACCACATAACCTCTGGTTTTACATCCTGATAGCCATCTAATCCCAACAGAAAACTGACACATAGCAGTATCGTAAAAGGAAAAGAAACACAATCTTTTAAATCAGTTACTCAGAAGACACATCATCACATAATGAGTACGATTCTAGAAAGGCAATAAAATATAGTGATAAACTCATTTATAGTAACACTATGCAAATTAGTTTATCTGATAAAATTACTAATAACAATATAATTCAGTTTTCCAAATAAATATACATTAAGCTTTTATAGATTAATTTACAAAATTCACATTATAAAAATTAACCTATTTAATAATTACTAAAGCTCAACTATAATTACAAGTAAATGTTTATTGGAATAATTCACATGGAATGCGGTGACATACATAAATCATCATAAAAGTCCCAGTTCGATTAGAAACAATCAATTGTCTTAAAGACTTCACGTAATAACAGTTCATGTATAAAGACGAACCAATATAATTGAAAGTATCCATCTATTTATATCAGTGTTCGATTAAACATGCAAAGTTGTTACTATAGACCAGACTGTATTTGTACAGCAAGGTTATTTTTTTTAAAATTTATTTTTTTCAATATCAATAATAAGAATAATCTTTTCTTTCCAAGAATAAATTAATTTGGGGCATATTTTCCAAGGTTAGGGACATTTTCCCTTAATCAAAAGCCTACTAATGAAGTAAATAGGGATTTTCTCCTTGACATGCAAATTGATAAAAACAAGAAAGACTTCTAATTTAATATTAATTTGTTTATTTTTCTCAAGAAGAGACTTCTTTCTTTTAAGCATGCAAATTAACTCACTTGACTTGTTTTCATGCAGATCTGATCCAAGTTTTGGCAAGAACATGGCAAGGGTAAGTTTTCTATATTCAAGACACAATATCTAACAGATCCAAGGTTTAAACCCTTTCTTGGCAATAATCATCAATTTTCTCTCAAAAAGGACATTTTCCCCAAATTGAAACCCTAAAGGAAAATTTGAACAAATTCATTTTCACATGCAAACCCTAATGTCCATTTTGCATCTAACACCCAAAAATGAAATCTTTATGCCCACAATCACAGATTGGACATGCAAACTTGAAGGAAAACACAAAATTGAAACAAGAACATATTTCTTCAATTTTAAAGCTCTAAGCCACACAATAATCAAACAAGAAAGATCACACAAAGGATCCTAGCTTTTTAGATGCATGGAAGACGAGGATCTGAAAGCTAGAATTGACATGAACAAGATCCTACCTCAATAACTAATGAGAGGAACAAAATCCACAAATTCAAGCCAGAAGAATTCTAAAAATGCTCCAAAATGCTCTCAAGCTTTCACAAATCATCCATCACCTGATTTTCCTTTCTCCCCTGACTGAACAACCTCCAAAGTGGCTTCCAATCCAAGGATACAGAAAGCCAAGCAATTAGGTTTTCAAATGTGAAAATCCTAAAGGGAATATAAATTATCTAATTAATAATTAAAAGAAATTCTTTATTTTCAATTTTCACTTAAAGCATGCATAACTCAACTTTAGAATATAAAAGCAAAGTCAATTAAAAAGTATGAGAATATATTTCAATTAAGTAAATCAATTAATCATGCAACTTAAAGCAATATTCAATAAATCAACTTTACACAATTAATTATAATTAATTGAATTTAATATTTATTAAATCTCAATTATTTAAATCAAGCCTTAATAATTAAATATAGGAATTTAATTTATGTTAATTATAAAATAGCCATATATTTCATATATCAATGTTTTAACCTTACTATAGGTGCAATAATTAACATTAATATTTACCAAGAATATTCATTAAATAACCAAGCCAAAAGCATCACTAAATCACTTGAAAACCATCAAAACCAAGAAACAACTAAAACACAAACACACACAAACAGGCTCACGAATCCATGTCACTTGAGGGATTCAACCACAAGGATAGTCAATCAGATTCTTGTCCAGTTAGAGGAAAAAATAAGAGTTTAGGATATGGATTTTGGCTTGAATATTATCTCCCCTCTCTTACCATTGAGATATTGCAATAGGGCACACTCACTCCTGCCAATTCAGGGAAGACGTAGCCCAGTACCTACAAACCTCTCATCACAAAGACAAACATACATGCATATAATATAGAAAACAACTGTTGAGACTAGTTTATCATGTGGATCTCACCGAAGCAAGTAACTACGACTCTGTCCCATACCATACCAAACACAGCAAACAATAATGCAAAGCATACAAATATAAGGTCAATATTGTTAGAAAACCATAATCAAAATGTCATCCTAATATATACATAACAATCATGAAACAACTATAAATCATGTGCAAATAGAAGATATAATACACTAAACAATGGATCAATAATATAATGAAATGTAATGCATGAATATCCTCAAGATCAACTAAAATAAACCACACATACATAAAAAGGGCCTAAAAGAGTTCAGCAACTGAAATTGAAAAGAAAACTAAGGGGTAGGTATTACATATATCAGGTTGGTCGTGTCGCCCAAATTTATAAATTTTGGGTCAAATGCCCATGCCCATCGCCCATTGGTTTATCTATTTTTATTCCTTTATTTCACAATATCGCCATTCAAATCTAATGTTGGACACTATAAATTGAAAATTTTTGCCTACAATTTCCAAATCTTGTCATAATTGACAACCATTTTCTCCAATATGTGGTCGACATTTAAGTTTAGGGTATGGGTTATGTGACATGTGTCTCTATTCCAGATACTTTCAATGAAACTTAAAGGCTTTTAAAACTTTGGCCTGAAATAGATTTGACATGTGTCTCTATTCTAGAGAATTTTGGGGGAATCTTTGTGTCCTTTAAAACCTTGGCCTGAAATAGAATTCCTACCACTGATCTAGGATCATCCAACAGTTACAAAAATTAGGGTTAGTTCCTGTCAGCAGATAGAAAATTAACTCATGATACCTTAATAAAATAATAATAGTCCTTTGAGCTTTCAGGGGCGCTGCCCCTTGAACCCACCATGTATCGCGACAGGGAGTGCACTAGGGGCACTTCCCCTAGACCCCATCTTGGGGGGTCTCCCCCAAACCCTCGTTGAATAATGGTGGTTTCTAGGTATGTGTTCCTGTCACCATGATTTTTTTCAATAATGAAAGATACGCTAAGATTTTATAGAATTTTTATTTAATTGAAAAAAATCACCAATACAACTAATATTTTTTCTTTTTAAATTAAAAAAATTTGCCAACAGTGTTAATTCCCCGCTCCCCCCAAAAAACAAATGTATGATTCACCAGGATTTTACACATTTTCCCAGGAGGGGGTTTCTTAAGGTTGTCCCTGACTTAGTGGTTTAAGACAACCTAAATCTCCACATTTTTATGAAATTTTGTTTTAGAATATTTAAATCTCTAAATAACTTATTTTATTAAAAATTTGAACACAAAGATTTGCCACAATATTTGATACATGATTAGATTTGATTCGCCTAAATTTTATAATTTACTGTAGAAATATAAATTAATTCGCCAATAACATATCATAATAATTAGTTATTCTAGGGTTATATCAAAAATATTTAGTTGTCATTATTGATTTAAAATATAATCTAGTGAGCCTCATAATATTCCTTGAGGTAAAAATGTTACTATTTGATTAGCAATGCTTATGGGGGCTGAAATTTCCTTCGGATTGTTGGTTTCAATAGAAATCAATGGTCTTGAAGAAATTTTGGGTCCCATTCAAAATAAAAAATATCGATACATTTATCTCACACAATACAATGAGGGTTATTAGATTTTATTTTAATAAATGATAGCAACTAAATATTATAGAGTCTATCTCGTAGACCCATCAAAGATTTCCACAATTATGTCAATAATTTTCTATAAGAATTGTTTTTAACTGACTTATTTGGCATGGTGATTAATAAATTTCTTGTTATTGTTTGTGATTTGGCATATTTTCTACCAAAAAAATTATGATTCAAAAATAATAAGCAATAAGAATTAATTTTTCCATAAAATTGAGAGAATCGTCAATAGAAATTTTTTAAAAAAATCAAGAAATTGAAAGATTCGCCAAGATTTTATATCTTTTTTTGGAGGGGGGTTTCTCAAAGTTATCCCTGATTACTCCATGTTTTCTCTTATGTGAGCCTTTGATTATCTACATTTTGTTGCATTGATTGGCGTAAGCATATGACTATACCTACTTGTATGTCTTGTGTTCTTGTTTGCGTTGTGTGACTATCTCCACGAGTAGAATGTAGTAGACCTGAGGGTACCACATGGTCAAGTGTTGTGACAAGCCACTATTGAGGACTAGTGTACAAGTGGAAAACTAGATTCAATTACTTCAATTTAAGGACCTTACGGTAAATCCTCATTTGTCTCACAGATAGCTTTTATGTTATTATTGTTGTGGTGTATTACTCAAGTAAACTTGACCTTGAGATCATGATTACTATACCCCAGCTAAGGGATGAATTGTATCTTAGTCGTACGTTGGAGTTGGCATAAGTCTAGGCCAAAATTCTTTAAGTTTGTGGGAAAGTTTGTTGGATGAGCACCTCTACCTACATTTTTGTGCATGAGTTAATCAACACCTCTACCCCTACTAATCTAAGACTTATCAGACCACTATTCGGGCAAGTTTGGCTTTTAGTGCATGTGATTGGTGGGTTAGTGACTGCGCTTTTTAGCACTTGCACTTGAATTTTAGTGCCAATAAACCATCTAGACTAAGACTTTCCATTTACTAGACTATCCTTAGGGATTTTAGCGCATGTACCTACAATTTAGCGCCTCTACCTGCAGTTTATCACATGCAACTACATTTTTGTGTCTGCGCCTATAGTTTAGCCCATGAGCTTTTTAGCACATGGAACTATATTTGTCTTCATCTTCCTAGTTAGGCTTGAAATATGGTTTTCTAATATTGGTTGGTTTTGATACTATTTGTACTTGCATTTATTATGTTTTCCTTTGGATCTTGCACCTTGGTTAATGGTTAAATGAACTTGTATAATTAATCATCATAGGAACATTTCAATTGGGTATAGAAATTAATCTAGAGGATCAACCTAGTCTCCTCTACTTGTAGCCTTGCATCTTAAGCCAACTTGGTTTTACAAGAAGCTTATTAGACCTAGTTCGAGCTTGTGAGGAAACTCGAGAAACGTGAGAACTCCATTCTAGTTGTGGTGCAGGGCACCGAGGGCTTATCCAGTTTAGTCAAGTTAATTTCTTTTGCATTGTAATAAGGATTTATCCTTGTGATCATCCCACTTGTGTCTTGATCCATTTGTGTGGTCAAGGATCTCTAAGGTGCATCTATAAACCTTAGGACACCTTAATCCACTTGTATCCTTTAATTGAATTTGATAGGTTTCAATAGGTGCTTTAGGTATGTGAAGTGTTTAGGTGTTATATCCAAGGAATTTGGATGAATTTGGTCATATTGGATAATTCGGTGGTCATAGGAATTTAATGGATGTCATTATGGGTTCAAAAAGTGTAAAATGCAACAATGTTGTAATGTTGCTAAAAAGTTGTCAAAGTTGCTCGAGCAACTTTTCAAAAAGTTGCTCGAGAAGTTCAAAATTTGGTTGCTAATGGTCATAACCATTCCCGATCAATTGGAAATATGGTTTGAAGATATTTAAACATATCCAAGACTCTGCCAAGGAGGTTGGAAGTGTTGGAAGTTGTAGAAACAGATTTGATGCAAATTTGAATAAAAGGAACTAGATTTCTTGAGTAATTTTGTGTGTAAAAATGTGTACGGATTGGGAGAGTGAATTTAATGCCATGATTTGATAGCCCTATGAGTCTAGTTTTCAAATCATTTGATTTAAGTTCAATTGGAGTTATAGATTAAAAGTTATATACAATTTGGTGAAAGCGGTTTTGTAGGGCATCAATTATCGGCCTGTCACACAAATGGAACCCTAACTTGGCATTTGTCCAATGGAAATCCACGGCCCCTTAAGAAATATAGGTTAGTGATGTATTATTAATTATTCATAAGGCTCTACTCGAGATCCGGTGTCCTGGTCCTTTTAGCATCAAGCCCTAGGCTAAATATCTCAATGTATTTAGCCAGACGGATAGGAACAGTCATGAGAAAATGAAGTATTCGATTGAAGGGATCAATTGAAGGGTTGATTTATGTCATTTGGAGTTAGTAGAAGGTTTCCAAACCCCTGCATTCATCCTGTGTACCCATCATAGATCACTTGTTTTGTAAACCAAGCCTAATTTGGCCAATTAGGTATGTGTGCTTTGTGAGGGTTTAGTGGTGCTGGAGTAGAGTGGGTCTCTGGGTCTTTGGGGATTGTAAGAGCTTCATAATGGGTTTCTAAAAACAACCGCCTTTTTTTGTTCCCTTCATAGTCAAAAGTTGTGCAAGAAAAATCCCTTGGAAAGGGCTACAAGGAATTAGAGGATAGTGTGAGTTTGGGTGTTTGCGGGTGTGTATGAACTGATCAGTTGGATGATTCTCTCTCCATAGGACCCTAGTAGGGTGTGCCAATAATTGGAATGATTGGGTGAATCCATTGGTGAAGAGTTTCACACTTTGGTTGGAGTTTAGGGAAAGTGTCCCTGAGACATAATTTGAAGAGATTTGTTTCATAATATTGGGTGTTGATTCGGGGTAAGAAGAGTGTCTAGACCTCATAGGAAAGTATTGTGCCTAGACCAAGGTTGAAGGATTGTGAAAGAGATTGAATATCTCTTAGCCAGTAAGTGTCGAGTTTCAGTTACTGTCGAGTGCCAGTAAGTGTTGATTTTTAATTATTGTCGAGTGCAAGTAAGTGTCAAGTTGTCCAGTGTTGGCTGAGTGTTCTTGTATGTGTTGAATGAACTAGAGGTTTACTGATACTCAGTAGCTTTCCATTGTGCTCTCTACATCAGGTGTTATCAGAGCACTAGGATTAGTTTTGGGAAGACATTTGAACCATGGAAGAACAGGGTGAAGAGGAACTCCCTACAAGGATGGCCAATGTAGAATTGGGAAAGTTGGTGAGAGAACAAGCGGCTAGAAGTAGAAGGCTTGAAGCGGAATTGGAGAGGATGAAAAGTAAACAAGAAAGGAATTTTGATGAGGAGTTAGAAGAAGAGGAAGAAGAGGCTCATGTTCATAATAGAGGAGATATACATGTGGATCAGAGACCCCTCCTAGAATCCCTTGAAAGAGTTGGGAGGAAGGACAAAGTGGATCTACCAATATTTTGTGGTGAGATGAATCCAGAAGAATGCATGGACTGGATAGAGTCATTAGAGAATTTTTTTTAAGTGTGAGGAGGTATCTGAACATCAGAAGGTGAATTTTCCTAAGTCAAAGATGAAGGGTCTAGCCCTTAGTTGGTGGAACTTCATACAAAGTGAGAGGGTAGAAGAAGAAAGAAATCATTCTTCCACTTGGAAGAAGATGGTGAGTGAAATCAAAAAATAGTTTGTCCCTAAGGACTATGAAGTATTCCTACACAAGAAACTTCAGAATCTAAGACAAAAAGACCTTGATGTAAATGCTTATACAAAAGAGTTCCATAGAATGAATCCTAAAGCCAAGATACCAGAGGGTGAGAAACAAAAGCTAGCAAGGTACTTAAATGGTCTTAAGTATAGTATCCAAGATGAACTTAGTTTGTTCAACCCTGAGACTGTCCACAAGTGCTATCAAATGGCACTAAGGGTTGAGGAGAAACAAAGAAGAAAAGGTGAACAAAATAGCAAAGGTAGAGGGAACAATTTCAAAGGAAGAGATAGATTTAATGGTGGGGGATCATCTTCAAGAAGCCAAGGTGAATCTAGCAAACAGGGATCAGAGGGAGAGACAAGTAACAGAGGTGCTTTTAGAGGAAGGAGATCAAACAGTAGTGGAAGATTTGGTGGGAGAGGACCTAGTGTCTTCACTGGTAAGTGTTTCACTTGTAACCAAGTTGGGTATCAATCTTTTAGATGTCCTAAGAAGATTGACACAAATAGACAAGGAGATAGAAGAGTGCAGTTGATCCTAGAGGATGATAGTCAAAGCGTGTCTTCTTATCACACCACCACTTCAAGGTATGCAAATCTAGATCAAGGAGAGTGTCTCATGATGCAAAGGACACTCCTAAGGGTACCTACCACTTCAGAGCCACCTCAGAGGAAGTCATTGTTCAGAACAAGTTGCAAAGTGAACAACAAGGTATGCAAAGTTATTGTAGACTTTGGATCCAATGGTAATATTGCATCTAGAGAGTTGGTTGATAAATTAAAGTTACAAAGAATCCCTCATCCATTCCCTTATATAGCCTCATGGTTGACAAAAGAGATACAAACCCTCATTTGTGAACAAGTTTTGGTAGAATTCAAGATAGGAGAATATGTAGACAGAGTTTTGTGTGATATCACTGAGATGGATGCATGTCACTTATTGTTAGGAAGGCCCTAGAAATTTTATGTGAATGCCAAACATGATGGAAAAACAAATGTGTATAATGATGACATTATTTTTCCATTAGTACACTTAGTGAAAAAAATTGACAGAGATCACCGGCAGACTTCAAGCATTACCGACGAACAACGAGCATACCCGACAGAACACAGAGGTCATGAAAAATGCTAAGTATAGAATCGACAAGCATCACCGGCGACACAGTTTTTAGAACAAACCTGACAGAAATAGAAAAGGCATAGCCGACGACAAGTTCAAGAAAGGAACACCGACGACCAAGAAAATCGAGCGTCAGAACCAACAGTCAGTTAGAGAACCCGCAAATTGTAGATCTGATTTTTACACGATGGATAAAGCAATGTAATTCTATTTATAGAGTTTTTATTTGTTTTAAATCATAACTTGAGGGTCAAGCAAGCTTTATGTAAATGTTTTAATGCATCCTAACAAATCTAAAACATATCTAACTAAAGATCAAGGTCAAGTTGTAAACCTTGGATCTAGAGTTAACTTGTGATGCATGAATCAAGAATTGAGCCTAATTTAGTATATATAGATGCTAAAACTCAATTGTGAGTTATGAATTCATTGTTGTTGATATCCACGAAGAGCATCTAAGGAGCAGAAGGCAGAATTCATGCAAAATTCAGAAACAGATCACATCAGTTGTCAAGAACACACAAAGGCTACTGACGAGCAGATAAAGGTATTATTCAATCATGGAAGGATGATTACTTATATGTATGAAGCTTAATAGGATTTGTTATCAACAATTAAAGATTGCATACAATATTAGATCAAAGACTTATGTAGTTGCATTCTAACAAGTGCATCACATCTAAAATCCTTTTGTAGAAGGTGGACTTAGCAGTTCTTTACAAATCTCTTAACAGAGTGCACACTTAACAGTGTTGCTAAAGCTTCAAACGAAGTAGATCTTAACAGGTCTCCACTATAATACTCCTAACAGGGTAGGTCATCAGAAGTGACCAATTGTAAGCCTTAACGGGCCCCTTCTTATCTGCAGATAGTGAAGTCTTGTGGGTAACAATCCCCACCGCAATTTTTACTTGCTAACAGGAGTTTTCTACGATATCATATCTTGTGTCATGTGTTATCAATTTTCATGAATGTTTATGTCATGGTTACATACTAAAGAATTTGTGATATGATTGCATATACATAAAGAAAGATGAACAGTTAGATAAGATAATTTACAAACTGATGATTAAGGGTTAATGGGCTAACCAGAGAAAAGTTTTAGAGGTACTGATTCACCCCTCCCCTGTCAGTACATCATCTCAATATAATTCCAACAATTGGTTTCAGAGATAAGTCTCTTTCTTGAAAAGCTTAAAGACTTGAAAGAAAAGATTGGAGCAATGGACAAGTTCAGACTGGACATGACTATTGAGAATGAGCAGTTACAGATGCAAATAAACTATGAGCAGTACAAGGAGGCGAGAATAAAACTGAGGAAATTTCTTGATGAAAGAAAAATTATGGCAACCAGGCTGAATGAGAAAGAATACAAAGAATTGGATATAATAGATTACTTTGAAACAGCTGAACCATCAATGAGCAAAGCTTCAGACGCATCAGATGAAGAAATTAAAAGTCTACAAGAGATCAATCTACATCTGACAGATCAAATCAAGATGCTACAAATTGGTCAAGAGACTCAAATAGTGAAAATGATTGATGTCATAAATGATGCAAGAAAAGCTGAAAATGAAAGAACACTAGCCATTGATGATAGGAGGAAAATTACAGAGAAGCTACAAGAGAAAGAATCAGAGATTCGAAGACTCACTAAGCATCACCATGAGGTTACAAACCAGATAATTCTTATGAGTCAAGAAGCAAACAGATTAAATACAAAACTCATTGAAAGAATACAGATCATAGGTGAGCTAAGAGAAGAGAACAAGAAATTGAAGCATGAAATCAAAGTCCAAAATCAACACAACGAATTGATTAAAAAGGCTGAGGATAGCAACAAAAGGATGGATGATTTTCTTGATGGACAAAGAAGAGTCAATAAATACATAGGATTAGGGTACAACGAGAATGGTGAATCTTCTAATCAACCAGATCAGAGGAATACTTTCACAACCCTAAGATCCAAGAAGCTGTCATGCAATCACTGTGGAAAACCGAGCCACACCTCAAACATCTGCATAAGCAAAATGAAAGGTATTTCTCAAGCACAATCTACTTTTATTGGTAATTGTTATAAATGTCAAAAGAAAGGACACAAGGCACATGAGTGCAGATCCAAAGTGACAAATCCAAAGAGAAAAACCTATATGGACAAATACTGTCCTACATGCAAGATGAATGGGCATACACATAAGGAATGCTAGAAAAAGAACAACAAGGCAAGGACTCCAAAGGAAACTGATAAAAGCTACAAACCAACAAGAGAAGGTAACTCATATGTTTGGGACTATAACACATGGGTAAATTGCACAGCATGTGGAAGGTATGGTCATATTGCTTCCAACTGTATGAGAAAATGGACCAGAAAGTCAAGAGGTTGGACCAATCTAGGTATGGCATGTTTACATTGTCATAAGGTTGAACATGTGATAAAAGATTGCAAAGACTGACTGACAGACACAAATACACATCCCAAAGGAAATACCATTGATGACATCAAGAGAATGAGAAACAAGATGTAGGTAAAAGCCACAAACACTGAAGGTGCTAGAACAAGCAATGCTAATGGTGACACCCCATCCACTGGATCCGGTGACATCACTACATCTAACTAGATTGCACAGGTATGGAACTGCATTATGACAAGTTTTACTATGCATAGGTTCCATTATACATAGTTCATATTGTAATATAGGCATGAATAAAGATACAATATATTGTTACTTGCTAAACTATTGAAAAGCAACCATCAGTTGTTGGGCACAATCTGCATCGGTGAACACACACAGAAAATTTAGCAATACTTACCAGAATGTATCGGTCATTACACAAGCTAAGTGTAAATCGACGGATATCGGTGAACATTGAATCAACAAAAGTTGTCTTCGCAACCTCACCAACAATCATCGGTGAAGTCTCCAAAACCGCTAGCTACCCCGACGTTCTGCTCAGACACTGGAGATGTTATGAATGTTTTACCGACAAAAGAAGTCTTCATAAACCGACGAGTTGGTAAGCATTAATGACAACTTAGGGCACAAAAAGGTATAAAATCCCGACGGGTAAAATCATTTTTGCACCCACGATTTTTGAGCAGAGCAGAGCAAGCCAGAGCAATTTAAGAGAAAATTGGAAAGCGACCCAGTAGAAGTTAACTTGACATGAAGCATTCACATTCACAAGCATTCACAGAGAATCAGTAAGTTAATACACTCACCGACATCACTGTTTTATTTATCAAAAAGCCCTAAATTACAAACACGATGGCATCGACTTCTAGGATAGAGAAAATTAAAGAAGATAAGAAGAAACCCTTCAAGCTTGTCAACAGAGGAGCGTGTGTTGAACCCAAATACAAGCTACACCCTGAGATAGCTTCTCAACCTGACGATTATGGAGCATTCTCTCGAATCCCACCTAGGGTTTTACTGGTAGAAGACGTAAGGTCCTACATTCACTGCAAGATCTCAGAGACAGGAGATCTAAACCTTGATAATGCCTATAGGGCACTGTGTGATGATGCTGGAAAGCTCAAAGAAGAGCATAAACACTTGGAAGTAAAGGGACTCACAAATGCACTACATTTTTCCAAGGTTTTCAAAATGGAATGGATAAAGATTGTTCTTAGCAGAGTTGACGACAAAACTCTATGGCTAAACAAGCCAAAGGCTATAACAAAGGATGTTATACACGCAGTTACTAGTTATCCTACAACTGATAAACCACAGGCTCACAAGCACCCATCTCTGGCAGAAGTTGAAAAAATGACTGGTGCTAAATATGACAAAAGAGCACTAAAGGTCAACACCATTACCGACGTAGAACTGAAGTTCAGAGCATGTGTTGTTGGATACAAGATTTTCCAAGCAAGCAGAATGAACAGCATATCTAGTACTGCCATGAGCACAGCACATAAGATTATCAAACAGGGGAAGAAGATGGATCTGGCAGAGATCCTATTACATCAATTTGAGGAGAACATGTGCACAATAAGGTCTTCACGAACAAACACTTGTAATTTGGTTCCCTCATAATGTGCATATTCTTTTATTTTGAAGAATACTTTCCTTCCATAGGAAAAGTTACATGGGACACAAGCAGACCCATTACCATTCAGAAAAGTGAATTCATAGAATCACTTGGAACAAATTTTGACAATGTGATGCATGAATATTTCAAAACCATTAAGGAAATGCTACAAGCAAGAACTAGAATTCCTGAGAGTCTGATAGAGGAACACCGAGAA